>JAPYYV010018008.1:0-30961 GCA_030522625.1 Copidosoma aretas | reverse complement strand
CAGAAATGGCACTTGTTGCAACTATAGTCTTTAAAAAAATCGACTTTTTGAAAGAAAAATATATAGCCAAGTAGTGACTTCTTATGGTTTCAGAACTGATAGAGTTTTTGAATAAAGTAATTTTCGATCGATGAAACAACTCGTGTGAATAGATCGTCGAACTTTTGGTACTCCTATCGAGTGCATTTAATACTTTGATATCCGAACTGCAAAATCCAGTGTTTTTAAAGGTTCATAGTTAATGTAAAGCAATCGAAAAATGCCATCATACTTGATGCAAACTTTTTTCGTGCAAATCGTTGGAGTTCAATTGGCTTATTTTTGCTCACCATCACGTTTTATAGCGTGATTTTCGATATGGACAGGTTACGGATCTGACATTTCGACCCTTAAATGATCTGCATCAGATCAAAATGTATACTTTAAAATCAGGTCTTATAGCGTGAAACAGTTGGGCACCAACACTACACGTACTTTGGCTCCTATGGGGTTATCTGTTTCACTCTTAATTCTGCGCACGAGACCAGGACACCAATAGTGCAAGTTTCGCCGGAATGACCCATGTAGAAGTTGGCATGTTGTAAATACATGTGTATTCACACCATATGGAAGTTGGGAAAAGTTATAGTTCTCATCGAGTGAGAAAGTGGGAGAGTGTAGCTACGGTTTATGCTGTCAATGGTAAAGTAGGGTACGTTGGCGCTGCACCACTCCCTCTCTTATTCACACGGCAGTCACGGGTCACGGGGAAAAAATTAGAGGATCGGGGTCCAGGCATCGCAGTCATGGCAGGCATCGCAGCTGTTCGGATTGTTCACAAATTGGAACCCAAAACCGTACTAAGTACTGGCAGAACCGACAGAACAATTATCGACTTACTAGGTTGAGTGTCTTTCACCTTTTTCATACGTATGTATGTATGCATGTATGTACAGTGACAAGATTCACATGATAATGGGATCAGTATTGGGCAGCTTTGTACTTAAACAGTAAAACTGTATTTCACAAATGATGAACAGTTAATTATTTTAAGAAACGTATAAGTTAAATTAACTGCAAAAATGTGTGTTTCCTTAAAAAAACCTTGTAATATTAAGTGATACATTGTAAATACTATCAACTTAAAATTTATTTAAAACGCTACAAAAATTAGCAGTGGACAATAGTAAAAAGTTCCTAATAAAATGAGATTATAGGCTTACCTTTGACCAGGAACCATAGCCGGGTACCTGCCCCGGGGCATCTGCTGCTGTGCCATTTGAGACTGCATCTGAGCTTGTAGTCCCATTTGCTGATGATACGAATTTCCAGCCGCTACTGCGTACTGTTGAGCGGCGTACATCGCCAAATTGGGAGGGTAGCCCATGTGTGGTCCCTGCATTCTACCATACATCGGTGGCCTGCCCGGTGGACCGTGATAGTAAGCAGCACCGTGAGGTATCATAGAAGGTCCGCCAGGCGGCAGCTGGGCTGGTTGGGGCGGCAGCGGCATTCGTTGCACTTGCTGGGCAAGCTGTTGAACGGGCACGGGCAGCTGTTCCATGTTGACTGGTGGATAGTTGTGCTGCTGGCCTATTGGGGGTATTGTAGGCGAATGGGCATGGGGCGAGGTAATGGGTGAGCTTCGCGAGGCACTATGAATGCCGGGCGAGTGGGGTGAGTGGGCATTCATGAGAGGCGAGTGTGTTTGACTTAGATGGGGCGATAGCGAGTGTGGCGAGTTGGTTTGGGACATGTTGTGGGGCGAAACGCTAGCCGCCGACGAACTGGCGACGTTGGGCGAGATCGGCGCCCCGTGAGCCTGGGACTTGTGCATCGACACCTCCGTCAGTGTCTTAAATACCAGAGAATTGCAGTCCGTTGCGCTGCACTGGTAGTGTCCCACCTTTGATTTGTGGGAGTCGAGGTGAGCGATGTCCTTAAACTTCTCGTTACAGACCTTGCATGTGTTCACGGATTCGGCAAGCTTCTCCAAAGACACGTACTCAGTCTCGAGCGGTATTTCTCTTGACTCGCTGTTCTGGCCCCGTTGTTGCTCAAGCAGGAAGTTCTGAAGTATCGAGCCCGCGCTCTCTCCGTTCTCTGTCTCGTCCTTATCCATCGAGTGGCGACTATTCTCCCGGCTTTTGTTGCTGTTCGAGTTCTCGTTTATGACCTTGGTCCAGCTGATGCTGGAGCTCGAGCCGATCGGGAGGATTTCCATTTCCTTCTCATGCGTTGTACTGCTCGGCTTTTCGGGCATGAGGGCTGATCTTGGCACTAAGCTTATTTCGCTGTTTGACTGAAAGCGATCCTCGATGGAATCACTTGGACTGCTCCTCTCCTCTTCCGCATCTTCATCTGCTTCATTTTCGTCTTCATCTACGTCCTCTTCCTCCTCGTTTTCCACAGAATCATCTCTGGGATCGAGAATTTCGGAAGATCTGGAATAAACGTACCTAATCGTGTAAATAATGACGGTTTAATTGAAGCAAATGAATGAACCAAACGAAAAACGAAGCAAAATGATACGTACTTACATGGGGAACAGAAAAAAGTTTATTTTTAAATAAAAAAAATCAAAAAAAATCCTTATAATAATAAACCATACAGAAATACTTAATTACACAGCAGTAAGTAAATAATAAACTAAATGGGGTCCAAAAAAATTATAATGCAAAATTTGTAACCAGATAATATACATTTTTAGTTAAGAAAACATAATTTGTATGACACGTGTGTACTACTTACACAAAAAATGTTTACGTTAAATTATCTATAATTTAGTATAATAAATTGCCTGACTTCCTACAATATGAACGATGTGTTTTAGTTGATGGTCATTTAAGAAATAAAATTTGTATGCATTAAATTTAAAATGAACTTTTAATTGTAAGTTATTATTGTAATAAAGTAGGTGAATTGAGAATGCAATGAGAGTTGTATGTAATATATAAATGTATATGCACGTGTTAGTGTCTGTTCCCTACATGTATGTAAGTAAATGTAAGACTACAAGTACCTAGACTCAAGTTCACCAAGTTTCTTCAAATTTTCTATGGTTTCCCTGCATGTTGCTTCCAATGCATCAGACTCCTCATTTTCTGGGTCTTCATTTTCAGCCAATTCATTTTGATCAGAACTACTGTTGTTATCTGCTTGCAAATCATCTACATTTTGATCTCTTTCCAAAGGATTAGCAGTATCGCTGCCAACCCCTGAGTCTCCTTCGTTATTATCCATTAAGGGTCTATCAGAACTTTCTAATGGATTATGATCTGGTTCATTCTCAAAATTTTCATCATCTTCATCATCTTCCTCATTGTCATAATCATTCTATAAAATAATAAATTTAATACTCACACAAAACATACCTTCCTTAAAAAAGTTTTAATTCCTCAAAATACATATCCACGACTATTGCAACAATAAATTATTTGTAACAATCAATAAAATACCATACCTGTTGATTTAATATCACATTTTCATATGACTGTTCGGCGGTTTTTTCCTCCTCCTCTGAATCACTCTGATTATCATCCTTGTGTTTTGTAGCCAGTTCGTACTCTTGTTCGCAACTGCCTCTTCCCGCCTCCAAATTATTGCTGACAACAGTGAAACCCTTGGACATGGGAGACTTTTTTAGCTTCAGGGTGATCTTCAGTGTGCCCCTTGGTTCAACCTCGGGCCAAAACCTTTCACTCGTTACCTTTTTCGGCTTTTTTGTGTTAGCTATCCTTTTCAGGACTACTCTGGGTTGACCGATGTGTGCTAGGAGATGGCTTTGAAGTTCTTTTTTGGTATCGAATCTCTGACCACAAAGTTCACAACATAGTAGGTCTCCTAATAAATCATATGATTCATTATGAACAGCACAAGACAAACATTGAAGAAAAAATGAATGATACAATTTCACCATAAAATATATGATTTTATTTATTATGGGTTTAAAATTTAGTTTCTGCCAACTAATGTTTTTAGCATTCATAAATCATAAAATTATGATTATTCCTAAAAAATCAAGATCATAAGTTGAGATTATAGCCAAAAAATGAATCATCATCGTCACTATAGTAGTCCGATTAAATGAGGACATTGGTTTCGACTTTGACGCTCCAAATTATTATCCTTGCCAACATATCATGCACTCACATACACATACACACTCACTCTGCACGCCCCAAAAAAATGCTCACCAAGGATACAAGACGCTTGAAAAGAACTCGCCGTCTCTTTTTTTAATCATCTTTCAATTTTTTTCCAAGTTAATCCACTATTATACGACCCGCGCCCATCTCATTCATAACAAGTACCGTAAGAGCGAGTGGGAGAGCATCGTTTTCAGGCGCGCTTTATTCGCACGCGACACTATATTTACATGCGCACTAACAAAGCCGCTGTCGAGATTTCGCACAGGCGTGTAACGAGCACGATTACCGTCATTCAGACTGTATATGGACGAACCTCATTATCTAAATGGAGTCTGAGGATGCGCATCACCCTTCAAACTTGGTGTTGGTGTATCCGTCAGAGAGAGTCGAGTTGAGCGCAACCGCAGCAGCAGCGCCGCGTCGGTCTTCGGGAGACGGTATGCATGATCGTTGTCCCCGACGAGTCGAGGTCGAGGAACAAAAAGTATAGTAGTATGCTATCGCTAGCAAATGTGTGGATAAACGTGTATATCCTGATGCACGGCAGGCGTGCACGGCACGGGTTCCTGCAACTGTCCCAAGGCGTGGGGGATGCACGACTGAGGCTAAAGCGTGTTCTGCTGCAACAGTGACTCTCTCTCGTTCCAACAACTCTCTATTCTCTCGCGTCGCGTCGTCGTCGTCGTGATACTTGTGATGGTGCGGCGCCAATACATCTTTCTCTAATTCTCTTTTCCCAAAATATATGAGTACTTATTCTTTATATGTAAGTACACATGCAGGAATAGAGGTTATATTATAGAGGTATCAGTGTAACACACACCTACATTCTAGTTTCTACACATTGTGCAACCGTTAACCGTACCGTACGGTCCGTACCTACAGAATACAGATGTGCATGTGCACCAATATACAAGTTGGTGGCCGCACACTGTGCAATTGCATGTATGTATGTACATACATACAGATGTGTGCAGTATGTGCAGTTGTGCAATGTGCACCAAATGGTCACCATCACCAATATATAAGTTGGTGACTTGGTGCCGCACGGTCTTATCACACTGCCCGGCACTGCCAGTACCCAACCAAATCGACGCGTGTTCGCGTACGTGTGTACAAATTACAGTCAGGGCCGGCAGATGGTTCTCGACCCATGTGGGTAGTTGCCCGAAATATTTATATATATATAGATATATCAGGGGCGTTTTAAACCAAATTCCGTGTGGGTAGTACTACCCACAGAACCCACATGTTCTGCCGGCCCTGATTACAGTAGGGTACTTAATACAATTACAGCTTCAGTTGTTCCAGAGATGGTATCGTGTAACTTCTAAGAATGTTTTTGACCGATTTTCGTCAACTGCAGATGCGCAGAAGCCTAAAATCAGTCGAAAAAACATTCTCAAAAGTTACATGGTACGGCCCTGGCGTTCCATCATGTAACTTTGCTTCCGTCTGCATTAGACTTTGGACTAACTTATTTTCTACTCATATACATCTTCCAACGTATTTAAGACGGAGATGAGTCTGTCCAGAAGCCTATGCAAAAAGAAAAAAAGTTACATGATACCATCCCAGGCTCATGCCGGCCTTTCTATTCGCGAGGATTAAGGTCGATGATTTTCCCGGTGCTATACTGCTACATCAGATGGGAGGTGGAAGATGCGGGAGAGAGAGAAGCTTAACCGAATGTTGATGTCGGCAAGCTGTGCTCCCACTGTTTTAACCACGCGAGCACAGTATAACCATCAGCCAGCCAATCGATAAACAGGTACCGCGTAGAGCCGGCCAGCTATTGGCTGGTGCTCGCCGGAGGTTACAGCAACAAACATTTTCCTTATTCAAAGGTGAGTTTTTCATAATACGAGTGTTTGTACACTGCAAGTCACTTGAGTTTTTTGCGATTTGCGATTAATAAAGTCAATCTTATTTATTGGCATGCCTTGCAAGAGTGAAGAAAGAGTACTATCGCTATAACGGTGGATCAAGGATCAAGTTACAAGTGACAACAGTAGTAAGACTGCGGATTTTTTGTTTGTATACATATATATTCATACATTAAGTAGGTACATAATGTCGATATCATCCTCCTCGTCCTGCTTCCCTGCGAGCTTCTCTGCTTTTCTGTACTTCGTCAGTGACAGTGGTATCCTTTATTAAGGTAAAGTGTGAGGATTTATTTTGAGTTTATCGCTTAGTCTCTTGTCGATTCTGTCAAATATATGCATGGATTAAGTATTTAACGAAAACTTTTGAAGCAACAAACAATTAATTTCAATGATTTGTTTTATATATACTGTATTCTGTAAATGCATGTTTTGAGACAGAAATTAATTGCGTGGGCGTAAAATGATGATGATTCAATATGACGACGTGGAAGAAACATAGAGGTTATTTTGGATGAAGATGATTCACTGATATGCTTTTTTCTTCAAATCTAAGAGATGAGAGCTCATTTGTGGTCAATTTTTTCGCTAACATGCAAAATTTCATCCAATTTTGTTGAGTAAAAGTGAAGAAAAGAAGAAAAACTTTTGACAAACATAACCTCTCCCTTACTCGTCTTCTTAACCTTCCACATATTGAAAATTACGCGTTTAGCCAAGACCCTTATTCAGTGGGGTATCTTCATTTTGCAAAATGATCAAACATTGGTATTTATTCTCCACCGTTTTGTTAGTATACTATCAACTGAAAGGGAAATTTTTTTTTTATTTTTGTGTTATTAAAAATAGTACACTTTTGTAACCTATATGTCATATAAATATAGTAAATAATAGTCATTTTTTATATTTATACTAATTTATCTTTTAATGAGGTGCTTAGAATGTTTTTCGGCACCACTGCTTCACAGGGGCCTTACCATGTAACTTTTTCAGCTTCGTCAAAAAAATCTGGACAAACCAATTTATTTATCTCTTTAAGTGGCCCTATGGTGTATGCAATCTCAACCCTGTGTATACGTAATCAAGTTTCCAGACTAACTCAAGTAATTTTTATCTAATTGGCCTCAAATTTGGTAGATATCTTCGTCTTCACCATAGAACGGGTTGGTTTAAAATCGGAGAAGTATCGTTAAAGGGAAACAAATTCCCAGGACTTTTACTATAGAGCTTAGAGGGGAAAATAGTAGATTACGCTACTAGAGCGCAAAGTGCAACTTTTCGCCCGCCGACTACTTTGGGCCCTAGAGCAGGAATAGTAGTTTTCGTACGAGATTGGAAAGGCTTTAATTTGCGAACCGAGAGGTTTATAGCACGAGCCGTAGGCGAGGGATGTAACGAGGTTTGTAAAGAAGCTTTCACAATCGAGTTACGAATGCTATGTTTCATACCGAGGGTGTACCAGAGTTCCAAAAAGGCCCGATATAGGAAAAAAAAATTCCGCACACGGGCCCAAAGTAGTTAAAGGACGAAAAGTTTGCACTATAGGGTGCAAAGGCTTGCGCTCGAATTGCGTATACTGTTTTTCTCCCGAAGGAGGTAAAGTTATCACTTATTTAATAAAATTGTGTTTAACACTGATGTATATTTGACTTAAATTTCAATCAATACTTTTTTCTTAAATTTTTTTTTAAATAATCAAACAAGAGTTTTTTAACAATAATGCGTTTATTTAGAAAGTAAATTTTTGCAAAATTTGTATTTATACATACAATCTTTAATTTTTTCAAAGACATTTTTTACAAAAGTTAAAAGTTGGGGATGTATTTTAATGAATAAAATTTTGTGCACAAAACAAAGTAAATTCGGGGTGGAAAATTCGAGCGTAAAAACGTTTAAATGTATCGCAACAAAGGTTTGCGCGGGGTCCAGGTGGAGCCCACGGTCAGGGGGTACGTGGTGGCGAAGATTTTAAATTTAAATTGAAAGATAAAGACAATGTACGAATAATGCTATTTTTCCTACTAAGGGCACACCACCCACAAAACATTGAGATAACTGACATCAAATGGATGGGATGGGAAATTAGACATCAATTTCCCATCTATATGATGTCATTCATCTTAATGTTTTGTGGGCAGCCTGTCAAAAACGCCCGAAGTAGAAAGAATAAGATTCGTCAGTAATGCGCATCCAACCAGAGTGATCACAACGGTCCCTCGCGCATTGCTTTGTAAGCGCCCGCGTAATCATCCTGGACAGATGCACATTCCTAGCGAAAACTAATATTACAAACTGTTTTTCCTACCGAGGACACACCAACCTCTCCAAAACGCCCGAGATATATGAAAAAGGAATCTCAATCTCGATTTATTTCCATTAGAAAAGAATTTGATTACTTTTCGCCCTAGGGCAGTAAAATTTCATTTTGGGCCCATGACGCAAGCACGAAAAGTAAGTACTTTGGGCCCTCAATTTGCGCCCGATAGGGAGAAATTAGTAGTTTTCGTAAGAGTAAACGAGGTTCGTAAAGAAGCCTTTAAGATCGAGTTACGAATGCTATTTTTCCTACCGAGGATGTACCAGAGTTCCAAAAAGGCCCGAGGTAGGAAATAGTAGTTTTCGTCACAAATGTGCATCTCTCTCGTGCCTTACATGTAAAAGCTTGGCTTTTTGCAAAAATTTTTTTTTTTTGTAATCTCTTAATTGTATTGTATGACACCCTGTTTTTTCATGAAGTTCTGACAAAATTTTAATAGTTGTTCTTATGGACTAACTTTCGTTACCAACTAGTGCATACTTTTTTTAACGTCATTCAAAAGCTCAGGATTCTAACTGTAACGGTCTCAAGTGTTATGATCTATTAAAAATGTATTTACGCTGAATCCCCTTGAAATCGTAATCAAACAAATATTTTAAAATTAAACTGTCTTATTTTCTGAAGTGGTTGGGTGTATTGTGATGTAGTTTTATTCGGTTGGTAAGTGCTTTAATGTAGATATTATGTAAGTATGTATGTATGTATTGTATTATTTATTCCATGTATACCCATTTCTGGGCTTTTACATATATACCTTTCTTTCCTAATCTAACCTAGCTACTCAACTTATCCCATTTTTTCCTAAAACTCCCCGTGCTTCCCCGCCTCGAGTATGCGAGTCTTTCGTGCTGGCCCCTAGTGCAAAGTTCCCCATAGACGACTTGGCCATCCATCCTACTGGATACTATTTACAGGGCACAGCAATCGTCTCAAGCACACCTCGGAAAGTATCGGATTAATGGAAGGATCTCCTCCATTAACTATCTACCTTACCGTACCAATTGCTAAATTCGATAGTGACATCACCGACGAGCTGGCCAGCTGTTGGCTTTCCCCGGAAGGAAGCCCCTGGAGGTCCAGACATCGTTTGGAAAAATCCACTAATCGTCTTAAAAATTGGATAAGTGGTTTTTCAGTATCCTGGGTACTCGTCCTATCGAAAAAGCCCGAGAAAAAATCTTGATATTTTTCGACGGGATTCGAACCCCGGTCTCTCGGAATTGTTCAGACTAGGCATACTAACCGCTAAGCCATGAAAGCTCCTTACATGGTAAGTATTAAATTTTTTGAATTCATTGCGATGTCAAATTTTAAATGGATACTACAGAATCGCGCTTCTATCAGCATTTGGTCACTACTGTACAAAATTGGTATAGGGAGGCACTTCGATGCGAGTCGCTTCCATGGCTCAGTGACTCCTAACCTGAGACATCAAGGTGCAGTCGTGAGTTCGAATCTTGTCGAAAATATTGGAAATTGTATTCTCAGACTTTTATGATGAATAAAATAGGTTCTAGGACACCGAAAAAATTTAGTTCTTAATTTTTAAACCAATTAGAAAACTTTTCTGAATGATATTTAGAGCTCCGCGAAATCCGGGTTCCTTTCAAAGAAAGCCAAAATCTGGCTGGCTCAGTTGGTATAGAGACATAGACACTTTAAAAAAATATCGGTACTGCAGGGTAGATGCTTTGTGGGAGACATTCAGACATCTCATAAATCTGAAACGTCGTGGGTTATATGCGTGCCTGTGAATTCTCCCCCGCAGAAAAAGTGGCCGAGTCGCCCAAGGGGGCTGTGGTGCACTATGTTAGAGCAGCTTGTATGTACAGAATAAGACTCGTACATCTAAGGAGAAGGGACATGGAAAAGGGATGTGGCATTAGGATCAACACTTCATACAAAGGGAGTATACCGAGTACCCGCCTCGGCTCCTGCAAAAGTATGTGGAAAGAAAGATAAATGCGAATATTGTATACTTAAAGATGGTAAATCTCCAAAAAATGGCCAAATCGTTTAAAATTACAATCAACAATAAATTATCTGATCAGCGATGAATCATCCGATGTAGCACATTAGTTCAATTTTTTGCTTACCTGAGTAACGGATCGAAAATTTAAAAAGAAAAACCTCAAAAGTATAGTTATTGGTGATAGCTAGCTTGTCTATTGGATTTGAACTTAGCTGAAGCGCAAATTTTCTATACAAATTTACACAGAATGAATTTATTTTAAGCTGTTATAGGGTGCTCTCTTTAACATCAGCTCCCACCCCATACCTATATTAATGCATTGCTGTTAAATTTTGAAGCTCATAAGTACCAAAGTACGCTCTAAACTATACTCTATAAAGTTCAAATCCCAATAAATTGTATAAAACATTACATGTGTACACTTCAGACTCTTTATATCAGTCGGGACGTTTGAAAATCTGACGATAGGTTGTGAGGTACTCATATGCTGCACCTTATTTACCATACAATGACAAATCGTACTCTTTCATGACAATCTCGAGGCTTGCTATGGCTCGTAGCCCGAGAGAAGCGGAATATACACCTAAAGGTATATTGTGAAGAATTCGGAATACTTTGACAATATTATTTTAAAAAAAATAACCACACCCCCAAAAGTTACCTTGTAGGCGTATCAATAATAACAATATTCAAAGTAATACTCATTTTACTAACGTAAATTGTTCCAATTTGCTTAAAAATTGAAATTTACTTCATACAAACAACATAACCTCTTAACTGAGTAGACGCGATGCTATTGGGATTTGAACTCAAGAGCCTCCCCTCAGAGCTTCAAATGATCACCACAATGTATAAGGATAGACAGAGGGGTGGCGCTGATGTTAAAGGGCCTACTCTCGCATCTTTGAATTTCGCCACCTAATGTAAATTTACATCGGTAATTGTCGCTTCAGCTGAGTACAAATCCCAATAAAAGCTGTGCCTGGACACTGGAAATTCGACAATGTTGCTTTCAGCATCCTGTCAATATAACGGGACAACAACACTAACTGTCACACACTTGACGCACTTCTTGTCGCGCAGAAAATGCGCGGTTTTTCATAGTGCGCTCATGTGCTGTGCGGTGACGGGGCTTCTCCTCGGGCGAATGCGGAATGGTTGTAGGTTTAGGACCTCGTTTAGGACTCGGTTAAGTGTTGGTCGCCTCCTACCCTCCCCCCCTCCATCCCTTTTCCTCCTTTTTCCCATTAATAAAGCTACTACGGCGAACTAATTACAATTTTTTTAAACTACCGTGCCTAGGTGGGATGCTCATTTCAATATTAGTCCTTTCATTCGCCGAGATATTGCTGTCAATTCTGCTGGGTTACGGGAAAGCTTTGTCGTCGATATTAGAATGTCATTTATTATATCTTATGTGTAGGCTATATCCTTGCGATCGAAACCAATAATTATGAATATTGTCAGTGCGCCTAGTACATATTCCATAACTATATTCAAAGCCGTATTTTAAGAACGATGCGTATACAATGCGTTCTCAGAAAAGGTATCTCTGCCGTAACTCTGTAATCTTGACTATGCTGTCAGTATCTTTTATTAGCGTGAAATAAATACTTGCGAGAGCTCGAAAAGAAACAATGTGTTTTTTCTCTTGATCTATAAATAATTACGCAATTCGCTTCGATGAATTATAACTTCTGCGCAATTTAATAAACTACTGCTAAAAAGTTTACCGTGAAAGTTGCTTCAATGCAGCCAGAGTATAAAAACATCATATACTTATTTCGATTATAGTAAGCTTCGAAAGCATTAACCGCGAAAGTAATGGAAAACGCATTTCCATAAAGTAGTAATCAAAAGCTCGCTGGGTATGTACTGACCGTGAATTTTTTATAACATTATAAATAAAAAAAAGTGTACGCATTAGCCCGAGATTCATAAAATTAAAAAAAAAAATAGCAATTAAATTTTGAAATTGGCTTTAAAAAATGTCGAATCTACGAACTAGAAAAAGATTTCTTTTCGAAAAGTTTAAAAAGAGAGTTTTCATTCTCCTGAGATAGGGCGTTTTTATCACTATTTCCAGAGACACATTTTTACGACCAAGCTAACAGTGTACAAAAGTTTAAAACTTTTTAACAAGCTGTTGTAAAAAAATCCACCGTTTAAAAATATACTGTTTTTTTATGTTAAAAATGCATACAAAATTTAAATACAAGAACTTGTTTTAATTACTCATCTTCAGATCAATAAACATTCATTACATGTACTCAAGATCTAAACTTTCTTCATCCTCTCTCTCAAAGATATAACTACACATATATATGTATACAGGGCTCATTTAAACTTCGATGGCTCGGTCGGTAATGCAACACATTTCTCATCAACTGTATCAACACACGTATACTTTAATGTTTTGTTTGTAAACATGTAAGTAAAATTGCGAAAAAGTACGCGCTCGCTCAAAAAAGTAAAAATATCGTGCTACGAGCATTGGAGCTTTCCAGCGAGACGTTGTGAGCGAAAAATCGATAAAAATAAAAACTACATTTTCTAATCTTGATTGCCGCAAACATTAGTTTTCATTCACATGATAAGTACAGTACACGACATACTTTGACAGCTCCCTTCAAATCGCTAACATTAACATCACGTTTCGACGATGGACAATGCTCTCCTATGCATGTATGTATGCATCTATATACATACGCATAACACTCACACGCGCGTGTACACATGTGCAACGATATAAACCCTACATCACTCGTGTATTAATTAACCGTTGGATTCTTCATTCTTTTGGCTTTTCTTAAAAAAAATGAATTGTACGTCAAACTCACTTAAATCTTGTAAATCCTCGTCTAAGTTAGTCGCCTCAAGCTTAACGTCCTTCTGAAAGCGGAATTCGTCATAATCTTGTCCCAATGAACTGTTCATTTCCAATCTGCAAACAACAAGAGTAACAAAACGACTCGTTAATATACACGGAGTCGCACTGCTTTAGCGAACAAAAACTCACTACTTATACTACCATCATACAGGCACAAAAACGCCGGTTCGCGTAATCATCCCAACCCGTCAAATATTTATATTCCCAGCCGTTACAATGTGTATCATAGGTACGCCCTTCGCGTTGCTGACTCACCAGCGCTAATAACGTACACCATTGTCCTCCCCAAGAAGAAGAAAAAAAAAAAAGGGCAGGACACAATCGAACCAGCTTTGCTTTTGTCCATTGAAAAGAAAAAAAAACAAAACAAAACAAAAAAAAAATCTGATAAGCACCGAAAAGAAAACCTGCCTTTTCGCCTCGAGCCAGCGCCGTCCACTTCCCGTCAGCTGCAGGCGATCATCCGAATTGCAGGAACGAGCATAGCTCAGTCGCGGCACATGCAGCAGCTGCCCGCGCTCCCGAATTTTCGGTATTTGCCGGATGTCCGAGGACGACTAGCCGATAAGAAGAAGCGGCGAAAATCGCGCCCGTCGTCTCGTTGCAGCCTCGCAATGACTTCCTGTACTCCTCGGCCGAGTGAGCGACCTCATTTCGCGGGGAGCATCGGCTCACCGGTCTATAAGTATAGACCGGACACTCCACTATCTGCACTGCGTGTACCGATCGCCAGAAATAATGTTCGATCACGCAAACGTCCCTCGATTACAGGCCGCACACGGTTACCGGCTCACCGGTCGCGATCGGTCCCGATCGCCGCTGTCATCGTTTCCCCGCTCTGTATACTTGTATTGAAATAACGCCTCCCGAGAGCCTATTATATCGGCGCACCAGATCTCTCTCTCTCTCTCTCCAAGAGGATTCCGCGGGTCCGTTGACTCGAGGAGCGAGGGGCACACGTGTCACTGCCGCCGATCTTTTCCCCGCACAGGGGTGGGGGTAGGGGGCCGATCGAGCTTTGTGCAAGCTCTCGATCTCTGCCGGCAAAACTGACGCACCGTCAAACAGTACATATACAAGTATAACGTATACCGATGTCACGCGCACGCTGTTTCGGTCGTTACGCGCATACCGATTCGCTGCAGGTGCGGAACCGGATGAAGAGGGAAGCTGGACGGAAGTGAGTTGAAAAAGAAGAAAGAGGATGAACCACCTGTCACCGCGACGATTCGCATAGAGAGGCGAGGCTTACGGCTCTCGCGAGATGACGACAACGACGAGGACAATGACGCGCAGGGGTAGGAGATAGAGAGAGAGAAAGGGACGACCGAGGCATGCACACGCTTCAGCCTTGTGCGGAGTACTACTACCGCAGGCTGGAGCGCGGCTCTAGAGTACGGGCTCGCGAGCGTATTATACCTATATATTATACACGGCCGTCCGCTGCTGCACGAGCGAGCGAGAGAGAGAGAGTGAGAAGGAAGACAGCAGTATATATATATATAGATCCCTCGCGCGAGGGAGGGAGGGAGGTGTAGAGATAAATTCGTCGCGGAGTTGTGCGCCGCTGCCGCCGCCGTCGCTCTGAGTTGCCCGTGCATGTGGACGGAGTTAGAACGAGCGTGTGGGTGATGTAACGTCGGGGAACTCGGGGGAGTCAGCGGCGTGTGCGTATCGAACGGTATATTATACTCCGGGTGCCGCTCCCACGCACCGTAATCTGATCCCACCCCCCGCCGCCAAGGCTCGCTCGGTCTTTTTTCAACACCAGCATCGGTTGTGCACTTGTACAAGGTATAGGAATCCGGGTTTTAATTCGACTCCGGCGCGCGGTGCGGGCTCGAGGTTGTTTCGGTGCCACAACCAGACTTTATAGTTCTGCGCGCTGAGGACGGCGCGGCGGCTGTTGACGCGCGCTCTGAAAAGCTTTGGCACGAATTCCTGCGCTCTATATAGTATGTCTCATCGTCAGCATTATGCAGCAGCGCTGGCGACGCGAGTTTATAATATTTGCGCTCGCGCAGCCTTGGCCCGCAACAACAACAACAACAACAACAACCGAGAGCTTTCAAATTTGGCCCCTGAATTTTACTGTACATGACGACGAAGCTTTTGCATTTTTCTCGCAGCGCAAAGTAGTCATATGTACTTACAGTTTGATTTAAATTTCATTGATTTAAAATAAAAGAGCTAACAACCAGAGACCCTCTATACTATATAGCTCGACTTGTTACATTGAAAGTATTACAATAATCAAAGTTATTATCTGTCGGTCCCTGATGCAGGCACTTGTCCAACAGTATGTCCATTCAAGTAATAATATAAATTGAAAATAAGTTGATTTGAAAACAAATTTAAAACAAAACTTTTTTTTAAAGACTACAATGCTCGACGAACAATTTCTCGTCTTCTAGTATAATCGCGTATTTATACATGTATGTATGCCTTTTTTGCGGAAACTTTTGGGCCACGGCCAAGCGAGCGTCTTTTTGCCCCTATGCCTGCAAGCAGCAGCAGCAGCAACCTTCCCCGATTCGGCGAGTCCTCGGTCTGGTTTTCCCCTTTAATGCATTAATCAAGTTTCGCAGCGTGTTTGTACTACGTATACATTTACAGTCACTCAACTTGGTATGGAAGTGGAATGCAGGATTCTCGTGACTCGCAGCCAAGCATTTAGGCGGCGCGCTATAGAACCCTTACGCGCGCAACCACAGAGTCATGGAATTTCTCGACTTCATCCGTGAATCATACATATAACGCTAGGGATTGTTGATTCATGCACGGCTTGCCGCAGTGCCACATTAATCATTACATTACGCATGGGCAGTGCCAGAGTTGTGGGGGGGGGGAGGGGGAGGCAGCGACGGAAGGGGGGAGCAAGCGGGTGGGGCTTGGCTTCTCTGATGATTTAACTCAAGGACATTACAATTACATTACAATTTACAATACTATTACCACTACCACCTAATGTATTAACCCGGCGCTGAGTCGGAGCTTCTCGCGATCGACGAAGGGGGCCGAGGGGCTGATATGGAAACGATGATGTCCGGTCATGACGGAAGGCAGAGAAGTGGGGGTACATAGAAGCATTGGTGGGGAACCAATGGCAGACTAGCGCTTGGGGTATAGTGATCTTGAACTAAAGTTGCAGTGATTGTAGAGTTTTCGAAAAACAATATGGCGTCGCATCTGCTTATCACCCTTTAGGGTGCGGTCACATGGAGTCTTATTTACTTTAGATTGAGAGAGCCGGGGAAAATTATGTTTGAACTTCTATACCTTAAAATGATCCTATTAACGAAGAAAAAAAATCATTTTTATTCAATAACATTCTTATATTAATTATACTTCAAAAGAAAATTAACGAGGTAAAACTTTTTGTCCCCGTTAAATATTGTTATTACTTTCAAGGTTATGTGGGTGACTTTACTTACAGACCGTTTGATGTCTATAAAAAAGTTATAACATGATATTTGATACATATTGTGATAAAAATTAACTCTTATAATACTTTTTTATTTAAATTTTTCCCGAGTCTCTCAATCTTAAGTAAATAAGATTTCATGCGATCGCGCCCTTATAAAATCACTAGCTCGGGGCTTCCTGACGCTTTGAACTCGGCTTCGGCTATCCTATATAAGTACCTTTATACAAAGGCACACTGCACACACATGCACGACCCTCCACAGCCCCCTGCCCCGCAGTACCCGTTTTCCGTTTCGATTATCTAATGCGCGCACCGCACGCAACATAAGTAAAAAAAGATACACATATGCGCCTGCACGCTGTTGACGCATGTGCAGTGCAGCGGTTTTGTGGACCCATATGCCCCCAACAACCAACCTGCAACCAGTGCAATCAACCTACCCAACCCAAGCCCCGAGGGTTCGTTATGAGCTCACTCTTTTTGTGTTGTAACTTTTAGCGAAGGCGCAAACGCTAACTAGCATCGCATCGTGGAAGTAACAGTGTTCCTATTCATGCACGTTACATACACAATATATAATGTGCAACGAAGCATGGAGTTCTCGACTCCCCCAGTCCCCCCGCGCCATATACCCATGTGTGTATACGTGTAGGTACCATTTCTGCTGCAGCAGTTGAACCACTTCAGCGCGCAGCTGCGCTCTCGACTTGCCCCCCTCTCTCTCTCTCTCTCTCTCTTCATACCATCGCATCATTCATCGGTGTTTCTTTCTTACCCGCGGCTTGCCTGCTGCTGCTGCTCCTACTCCTCTCTTCCTTCCTTCCATTTGGCTCCAGCACAGCAGTGCGCGTGTTGTTCCCGCTGCCTATACTTATATGCCATATACTATCAGAATACGGGAAATGTCTGAACTGTATAATGTGCCCAACTGTCCAATTGACGCCGGTTGCCTTGGCAACGCGCTCTGCCTATAGGTATATCATGTGTATATCTTCCGCCAGCCAGCCCATGCAACAGCCAAGCGCAAGCGCGCCTATCTTCGATCTATATGCTCTTGTATAAGTACAATAGGTATACGTTATGACACACATGCGGGTGCATATTATTTTCATTAAAATAATGGACACGCTCAACTGCGCTCGAACTAGCGTATTATATTGCGCAAAACGGACGTTGTGTGTAAATTATGAAACATAAAATATTGAGCGCGATTGACTGCAGCACTTCAATTTTTTTTAACGCGAAAAAAAAAAGAAAAAAAAAAAAACGATGCGATTAGATATTTCTTATCGGTTGATAAAACTCGGTACGTCACCGGGATGAATTATTGTAACACATCACGAAGCCGTCGGTTTATCTAATCTGTGTGGTGTAAACATGAAAATGCTGTTGAATTCCAATAAACTGTTGAGATTATATTTATGATTAATAGGTATGTTGGCGTAGGTTTTATATTATTACCATTAAAATGACGACTGATAAAGTGTTGTATTAAAAATGTTTGTAATTAGTACACGTGTCTGAGAGCATACAACTTATCGTGGTTTGTCACGGTAAGCTTGAGTTCGAACCAATATACGCGTGCGCACTTGAGTACTACCATACAACTTCGCATTGACTCATTGAAATAGTATGCTATGAATCACTGTATCTGCTGAAGTCTCATTATTATTTTTAGAAGCTCTGTAACTTTATCAAAAGTCACGCGGGTAAAGAAAAACGGACAATAGAATACATATTATATAGATGTTAGTAATTAAAATTAATGAACAAGAAAACATACAGCCTGTATTACGGTGGCTGATACAGTTGATAATAAATAATTGTGTGCGGGAAAAAAGGAATAAATTTTCACGCGATAAACTTTAACGAGATAATGATACTTCAGCATCGGAAAAGTGTTAAAACCGGTATACAATATTCTTATCAGGCTCTGTCCTTATTCGGAATACGAATAAGAAACGCGCAAATTTTATAGATTAAGATAGCATTGTACAAAAGCCGTGCAACCAATGAAGTATTTTTATTGATCGAGATTTTTGTTTCCTCCGAAAAAAAATAATCCTCTTGCGCGAGAATATATATTTCCCACACTTTTTTATATGCATATATTCAACGTGTAGGTATGTGCGCGTGTGGTAGGTTTTATGACCTGAGTATCACAGATGGGAGCTAACTAATAAATGAATCCCCCGCACGTGTATAATATACGATCCGCTCGGCATTAAAAACACCAGTCATGACGAATAATAACTCCGCGTCGTTAAAAAAAGATGAGAATGAGGACATTCATAAAACATCATGAGAATTAATCATTGAAATAGCTAGCGCGCGTTATTGTCGGAATATATTTTTTTTCTTTTCTCTTTGTTCCCCTTCCAACATTCTTTTTTTAAACTCGTGCTTACTACAAATTGTAATTACATAGTTTTTCGCTTACAACGTTATATATTCAAGTCACGTTATTCACTGTGCATGCTATTCATGAGATACAAAAAACTTTTTCAAATATATGTACATGTATTCCATACAAGGCAGCCAAGAAGAGGGAAAAAAACTGAGAAAATTAATGCTAGGGATATAATCTCGACTCATTTGAATTTCCAATTGCTGACTCGGCGCTGTATTATACTTACGAACGACACCCAGTCGGCCGTCAGCGCGTGAATCACATTAAGCTGGCTTAAATTAAGCTTGCGGGGAGCCGGGAGTCAGAGAAAGAGAACACAACCCACAC
The DNA here is from genome assembly GCA_030522625.1 of Copidosoma aretas. Classification (NCBI taxonomy): domain Eukaryota; kingdom Metazoa; phylum Arthropoda; class Insecta; order Hymenoptera; family Encyrtidae; genus Copidosoma; species Copidosoma aretas. The sequence continues at coordinate 11,602 of JAPYYV010018008.1, read as the reverse complement.
CTACAAATATAGAAAGTAAGCGTCAGAACCAAGCCGCGCGCACGGAATATTAATAATTGCTGTTCCAGTATGGTACGCGCAATTTAAGTAGGTTGAGGAGCGGTGCTTCCACCCCCTCCCAGCGTGACCCCACTCCCACTCCTTTACCCGATATGTTCGTTCCCAACGCGCATTAAAAGGAATATAAATTCCAACTTCTCCAATCTCCCCCATCCATTTTCAGTTGCGCAGTGGGATATAGGCAGTGGGCTATATAGCATGTGCGTGGATACAGGGCGCACCCGGAGACAGGTATCGATTTTCCAAAAGCTGAAGTTTCCGAGTGCGCAAGCGCACGTGGGGTTATTTGACTTGCGCCCGCAGAGACTTCAGCGTCTATATATTTTTCTCCACTGCGGGCTCATCAACGATCCCCCCCCCCCCTCCCATGACCGAACCACCACCTTTGGTTTTCAAGCCAATCCCTGGTCGTCACTTTTCCTCCTCACGTATATACAAGTATATGCACTTCAGATGGAAAAATGCTGCGCGCTCGTATATATAAATATACGTGAGGTTCAGAGAAAATATATTAGAGCCAGAGGGGAAATAAAAAATGCCAACAATGACAGCGAAACAATGGTGGCTGTAACAAAGGAACCGTTCCTGAATTGGCCATTGTGTGCTGTAGCGGTGACGCTGACAGGGGTCGTATACGTATATATGTATACGTATATCTGCTGTGCTGGCTTGTTTGCCGAGACGAGTATATAGTGGGATATACTGCACCTATACAACGTATTATATTACCAGGGGTGTATTCAACAACTCATGACGCGCATTCAGATCCCCCCCCCCTTTTTCCCCCTCTCCTTTGCTGCTCTGGACGAAGTAAAAGCCTGAAGATTATCTTTTTTCTCCTCTCTACCGCAGCACATCCAAGCGATCTTTGTATACGTGCGTGACCTCGCTCGTCACGAATACAAATGCGTGTACCACAAAAACCTGGCTCTCGCATTCACGTGCATATTATATATGTACCCTAAGTATTATACAGACGTTCTGCCTATATATACTTTGATCTTCCAACTGCGCGCTGCATGCAGCACAACTTTCTAAAGTTTCCTCATTTCCGACTGCATGCTTGCTTTGAACTATTATACAAGTAAGTATATACACTGCGGCAAGACTTTCTCGTTCTACTTTCGAGTCTTCCATCCTCGCTTTGTGTTTAAAAAGTCATAGAGGCGAGCGAATGCGCACACGCCAGTTTTAGTGCCTGGGGGAGTATCGCCCTCGCCGGAGGAAAAAACCTGAGTTATTCGGTTGCTGAGCTAAAAAAGCTGGCGTTGCAGAGAGATCGTCTAACGGAAATGCTTAATCTGTATACTTTGTACGCGCGGCAAAAAACGCGGACTCGTTCGGCCTGAACAAAATTATTTTACGGAGCATTATGCTTTTTGACGGGCTTATTTGAACAGACCTGAGCTTTCGTGGGGGCGCCACCGGTCCGTGGGTTATGTTGTATTATATAGTACTTATATTGCGCAGTTTGTGAGGCCGAGTCCAATTGAACGGAATATTTTTTGAATGCTTCGTAATGTTCGAGATATCACCAGCTTATTTTTCTTTCAGACGCTTATCTTATCGCCTGACTCAGAGGTACACTTTGACTCGTATATAATTGTTTGAAAATAATATTCAGCTGTCGTATTATTTGACGTAAATTATCATTATCTTCTTGTATCTTATGCTCGTTATAATCGTTATGAATTCTCATTTATTGTTAATCAATGCGGGGATCTATTAGAATTGAATGGCAGAAAATTTTAATCACATCCTTGAGCAACTGGAAACTTGTTATACAACAGAATATATGATATTATTCTTGCTTGTTTCAACTTCCTGCAGTGAAATTCGAAACACAGTTAAATTCAAATCCTAAAAAATATTATACTGAAAAATCCGGATTATGATTTTATTTCGCTTTTTTTTACGCAGTACAGCAAAAGAAAATTAACATGGAAGTAGAATGTAGGGCTTTCAAAGTAATTATGTGTGCGTTAGCGTTAGCGTTAGAGTTGATTTTTAGCAGTGCGCCGATAATTGGAGTGTAATAGGCTGAACTCCAGCGGACCGGTGACTGTAATTGGTTCACAAGTTTTTATTAGCGACTCGCGTGAATATTTTAAAAGTTTGAAGTTAATGATTGAGGAATATGTTCGGCATTTTATCTTAGCAAGTGACCTTAAAATCGTCCGATAAGAATGACATTTAGTACTTTTTTGTTGAAACTCAACTCAAATCTTATGTTGTTAGTTTCAGATTATTTTATGTACTCAAAATCGTTGCTTGTCTTTGAGGAATTTGTTGCAACACAGTTTGTCATTCTGAGAATGACTTAATATTAAATAAGAGGATTTGTGTTTCCTGAATTTATTTTTCTACCCCAAGAGAAAATACCTACAAAAATTATACGATAACTCCAGTAAAAATTACGGTTATGCATATTTAAAATAGCAAGTTGGAAAAAAATCATTGTGCAAACAGCATAAATTATAGTTAAAACAGTACAAATTACTAACCTCACCTTTGATTGTCAAGCGAGGTTACTAAACTTCAGTATAACTGTAGCATCAGCACTGTAATTTTTACAGCTCCAAGTACAGTCGTTATTGTCAAAACAATAAGTTTTACTTTTAAAACAGTAGTTTTTGTGGTTTTTACTTCCAATGTATGATAAATAAAATGGAGGAGTCGACACGAAAATTTAATCTTAATTGCTTTAATTATCTACTAAAATAGCTGATTTTTCCCGACGACTTTTAAGAAACGGTTTCTGTTCTCGAGTCGTCTACTTAAGTATAAATCTTTCCAAATTAGAATAAAAACTTTATTTTCTGCAGCTTCGAACTCGGAAGCCATTTTGTGAGCGCGCGCGTAAGTCACCGTGGCAACGCAGCACGGGAGCCAAGTGGATTGCATGAAAAATCAAGATTTGAAAAAGTTATAATTTACTTGATCAGGATTTCTATTTCACAAATTTTTTTTATCTCAAAAATAAATATAACAAAACAAAAAAAGAACAGTTAACCAGTTTTCAAACGCGTCTGAGAACGATGAGAACCCAAGAAAACAAACAAAGCGTACAAACACGTTAAAAATACATCTTGTTTTTCTTGGCGCTTTTTATTCGCTCGCGTAGCTTCTACCCTGGAAAAAAAAACTAATAATTTCAGAAGAAGACTATAAAGTTTCACGGGTGAAAAAAAAGCATCGGCTGAATAGACGGTCATAAAAAAGAGGATAAAGTACGCAGCATACAAGTATTTGCCCCTACAGTTCAAACTGGTCGACGTCGACGACGAGTGAAACAAAATTACAGTGCTGGGGCTTCGCATGTTCTCTTCCTCTCCTTGCTTGGTTGAGCTTTACGCGGCATGTCAGGGGAAATATACTTGAGACCCTCTCTCGCGCGCACTTTCTGAGCACGCAGAAAAAAGACGATTGGGTTTTTTCCGTTAGTTCTTCCGCCTCGTCCTCTTCTTCTTATCCAACTTGTAAAAATAAAAAGAACTTATCTTACAGCTGTCCCTTGATAAATACATGAAAAGAGTTTCAGAAAATCTAGGCCCAAGATATTACGTTTCCTGCTTATCTTTTTCATTATATTTTCTTCTTCTTCTTCGTCTTCTCCTCCGCCCCCGTCCTTCTTTTCTTTATACGTTAATGAAAGAGAAAGATCGCATTCATAAAATTTAATACAAGGCTGCTTTTATGGCTCGTTATATTATGTGCAATACGTATGTATAATGCTCAAAGATAGGCATATTATATGGTTTCCTTCTCGAAGCTGCACGACCGTGCTTTATTCTCCCCCCCCCCCCCCCCCCCTACTTTAATCACCAGCTCCCCCTAATCCTACTAGCACTACTACTACTACTTCTCTCTCCTACTTGCAGCGGCACTACCTCCTACTGCCTTGCAGGCAATTTGATCCGCATGAGGCAAGCAGTTTCTATATACGGAGAGGCAGACTTTGCGGTTGCTAGGCAACGGTGGCTCAAGTACCCTAGCTCTATCCTCGGTATCTGCTCTCTCTCTCTCTCTCTCGGGTCCCTGAAACTATAGTACTGCACGAAACCGTTAAAACATTAAACTCATGTATTATATACGTGCAGCTAGTATCCACACGTAATATATATACATGATATAAAGTCGAAAGAGGAAGAGAGAGAAGCACCATCAGAGAGAGCACTGAAAAAGCAAGTTTCTTAACTCAATGGCTCATGGACGTGGTATGGTCGAAACCCGAGAGCCGGCTGATGGGCACACGCTCGCGTTGTTGCGACGTTGCCAAGACTTTCCTAACGAGCTCAGACTATATTTAGCCCCTTGTACAACTTTATAGCTGTAACGTTTGTTTGTACTACCTACATCGACGGTATTCAAGGCTGGCTCCACGGGGACTCTGGGGATATTATTTTTAGAGCCCAGATAGTGCTGAGTTGCATAGTGCAGCTGCCGCTTGTATTCTATAACTATACGCGAAGTGGAGAAAGGCAAAATCGAAAGAACCCAAGTTGCTATAACCCTGATGTACATATATACGTGAGAGCCGCATGCGGCCCAAAGAGGGAGGGGAGAACGAGGCGATAAAAAAACCTTTTACCGTATAGCTAATAGGTTCTCGCTGCCTCCTTAATTTTATTTTTTCCTTTTCAAGTAGCACTTTGCGAGCACTCTCCTCTTTTTCTCGGTGAGAGCTCGGCTCTGCTGCGCGTGATTTTTTTATTTGCATTGTATGAGTGTGTGGCTAGACTGAAATTTTGTTTAGATTTTTTTTTTTTTTTTTTTTCGTTCTTTTTCCACACGTCGATTCATCTGGAACTTCGTGTCTGTTTTCAGAAAAATGAATATTTTACTGGACCAGTTTAATTGAAGTTGTAAAACTTTGAAAAAATATCCAAACTTGTAGAAGATTTTTTTCACTTTTTAAGAAAATTAATTGATATCATGCATTTCCTCCTTGTTGAACCAAAGTTATAATTGAGTAGATAAACTAACTCATGGAAAAAATTTTGCTCTCGCAAGAGTCGGTAATACATTCTGTTTAATCATTTATAATAGTTCTAAATCGGGAGTTTTTTCCTTACCGGACAAAAGTATTCAGAATCTTCAATGTTTCTTGTTTTAAATTTTTTTTAAAATACACTGGGTTCAAATTTATTTGTTTGCAGTTTATGTAGTAATTACAACATACGTATGTATTTATTATTATCAAAAATATTATCAGTAAATACCACTTCAAATGTAAACAATTTTTGTATGAATAAAGAAATTTAAAGGAAATTTTTATATTAAATTCTGTAAAATTTCTGTGCACAGTAATTTAGGAAAAAACATTCCCAATGCCGTAAATATTTTTTCATAACATAAATACTGTTGTTGATTTTTTCACATCTGTATACTTATATATGTTTAAAATTTTTTAATGTATGCTTTCACTAAAATATTTTTGTTCATTATCAAAGATTCATAAATGAAAAAAAACTCTTAGTGTATATTAAATTCAATTTTTTACAAAAGATAATATATACCGTCCGACTGATATAAAAACCCTGAAATGAAGCATTTAAATAAAGCAAATAAACAAATAAAGATTTTGTTCAGAATAATTATAAAATAGTTCGGAAGTACCAATGATTAATTAATCTTGAGTCAATGTTATCGATAGGATTTATTTGGCTAAGTTTACCAGAGTTAAAAATTTTAATCACCTATATTACACTTGACCAACACAAAATACGAAGTAAAAAATAGAAAAACTAGCAACTTTATTTGCCAGTGTATTATTAAAATTCATAGAAAAAAATTTTCAGTCAGTAATAGAAACGTGTATAAAAAATATATCAATATAAACTCTTGAATTAATTTCTAGTTTTGCCTTTATATATATTATTTTTAATGATTTCACAATAACGATATTAACACAGCTCTATAATGTACAAATTTCTCGTAACGATATAAAAACAAAATCATTCTTTACGAAATATAAACTCATGATTTTTTCAAACATCTGTTCAATTGGATTTCATCACGATTTTCCAACAAATGAATCTTACAAGACATTCTTACAACGATGAAAACACGACTCCGTTTGCGTTAACGCTCGCTTTACAGCCGGAACTATAATTACTTCGGTACAATATAAAAGTTATCTTGTCGGCAATAAAGAGTTAGTCTTCGTAGTCTGCGCAAAATTGAAATTTACCACTGCGTCTGGCATTGGTTTCTTGGATTAGCTCCAAAAATCGGACAGCCAAGCTGTTAAAAAGAGCAGATTATGTAACGTACGATGATCTATTATTAGCATAGAAATTGGCACAACTTAATTTAAAGCCATTAATAACATTGCTGCGCGCCACATGACTTGTAAAAATAGCAACGATTATACGGGATAATATACGATTGAAAAGGTCTGCGGGTAAAATATAAGTACAAAAGGAAAGACAGAAGTAAATCCTCGTTGAAACGGACCTCCGGCTTCGTGGTTGACCTTATCGTCACCACCACCGCCGACGCCAGTTTGAATGACTTTGGTGTTCCGATAGTAAGTCGCGACGACGTGCTTATCGAGGTTCTGCACGGCCTTCAAGGGATCGAGGACCGCGTTCCTCATTATACTTGCGCCTGACTTGCTGCTGCGCTCCAATAGTGACATCGGCGTCGGTTGGCGCTTTAACGACGACAGGGACGACGCTTTTACTGCAAACGAGGCGGGTAAAATAATGACTGCTGATTACGTTGAAATTATTTGACCAGTCGATTGTTTGGGAGTAATTTTTTTAGTTGGGCTGATGTATAACGCAATTTTAATTGCTTTTTTACTATTAACTTTAGGTAGATTTGAGATACGATAAGATCAGGTCAATCGTATAAATGTTTATCATAAGTTCTTTGCGTCGAAAGTATGCTATTGTTGTACAAACATCGCGTTTATTCAGTACGAAAGAAGAACTCGTTTATTTTTGTTAAAATTTGTATTAAGAAGATACTTTTACTAATTAACATTGCAACCCAATGCTACATCGTAAAGCGAATATAGATATGGCCTTTGCAACCGAGCCGGTAATTTTTTATGTATCTTATCTACCAGTAAGTATGGTACATATCGTTATAACAACGCCGTTAATCGATACACCGGTTCTAGATAACAGCGAAGTTTTGCATTGCGTACGTGCCAATGTTATTTCGAAATATTTTACAATCACCGCGAAACACTATTTCTGAGAAAAAATTTAATTTTTTTTTCCTTGCTGTCATAAAGCTTGAAATATTTTTCTTCGCGACACACCATCTGACTTATCCATCTTTTTTTTTTATGCTCCCCGATATGGAACTAGCTCCTACGTACTTACTTCGCCCGCACATAATGGAATAGCGATAAAAAAAATCTGCTTAAACCGAGCGAACGTTGACGTGAAAATTTCATCACAAAGAAAAAAAAAAAACCCATGATAAACAATTGTATTTTTAAGAGAAAGTTTTGATATGAAATAAAATTTGCTGAGTAGATATAACTCATCTTAATAAAAATAAAAAGTCATTATTACAACTATTCGATGTATAAATTTACGCATTCGGATAATTTCTAGTGTCTATTCAATCCCTCATTATTTACAATGATTGTCAACTAATTTATTTTTCTACTTGCCAACTCATTTTTCAGTTTTTAGTTCATACGATAATTTTATATCAAATAACATACTTTTGAAGCAATCAATCTCAAAGTAGCCTGATTAATATTCAAAACACCCATATTTCAAAAATTATTGATCAAAATTCGAATCCGCGATCTGATTAAATTTCTATTCGATTGAAAAAAAAAAAATAAAAAAAAAAATAAAGATTTACAAGCCAAAGAGCCCTCGAATCAAATTAAGGAAGAACTTAAAATGCCAAGCCCCCGCCCAGAAGCCCGATGATGATGGTATCTTCAAAGGGACGAGAGCGGAAAGCATATGCGCCGACGTTACCAATTATTTCTCCCGCTGCACCCCTGAGTGCGTTTTTCGATTCGCGCGCGCGACTGCTGCTGCTGCTACCGCCGACGAAGCTGGCCACGGAGTTGAGTCTCCTGGCAACGGCGATCGGCCTTAAGCACCCTTCGCTTGCTGCTCGGTGTACGACCAGAGCCTCTGCTGCCCCTGTTACCAGAGAAGCCTTGCCTTCTGGCCTTAGGATCTTTATGCGCTGGTGCTGCTGAAGCTCATTACCTTATGCAAAAGCCGCGTGAATACATTTTATGTACTTTAATTTACTGTATGCGATTTTTGGGGGTAGGGCCGTTTTAGGGTCGAACAGTTGTGGGGGATATTTTATTGCTCCGGTGCTTGTGCGAGCATCGATTTGCAATGAAAGCGATATGCGTTGCGCGAATCTCTCCGATGCTTATGCTATTGCTGTCATCAAGTTTTAAAATATTCAGGCGTGGAATCAGTACGAAATTTTGGCCAACGATTTCGTGTAAGCTGTACGATTCAATTGGCCCCCGTGTCAACTGAATCGTGTGGGCATTTGAATTATACGTTGATTGTGACAAGCGACGAGCTATTGCAAATAACACACTTCTCTGCTAACGTGCCTCTATTAGATACTCTTGCATTGCAGCACCAGTGGTCTGGCGAAATATTTAATTTTTAGGCACGACTGCTTGTGCAGGAGCGCCTTGTGTTTTAACCGGAGTCAAAAACGCGTAACCACTCATGAAATTTCTATTCAGACTAGGTAAAGAATTTTTATTCTAAAATAAGTGGGGTATTTTAAATTGTAGGCTCAATCAACTCCAAGTGTACGTAATCGAGGTCCCAGACTAACTCAAGTAATTTCATCCAATTGAGCTTCAATTTGGGATTAGCTGACTTTGTCGTCGTACTAGAACGTTCTGGCTTGTAATCAGAGAGGTTTCATCGAAGAGAAATACAGTCCCAGTTATTTTACTGCTAGACTTTAAAATTTCACCAATCGACTTTTTATACTATCGAGTTCCAGACAAAATTGTAGATCTCATCGGAATACAAATTTTTGGTACTGTGCACTTTTCCTTGGAATTCTAATAAACACTCCAGGTTGTGAATATGGTCTTTAAAACCACACCTTTTCATATGGCATATTTTTTTGGAATGTTATGCTGACGCTCTATTGTTTTACCACACCAAGCTTTTGCATTTCACATTCTAGAACAAAATTTTTATCACTAAAGTTGTAGACATTGAAAAAACAAAACTTTTTTGTATCAAATTTTTCTTTTCAGAACCATCCTCCGAACGCTCTATCAAGATGTTGAAAAATTATTTAAACTTAGCAAAAAAATTATTTATCAGCAGCTAACGTATTTAGTTGACATTTCAGGAATAATACAACTCAAAATCCTTAGATCTTTAAAAAATAAAACTTTTTTGTTGAGAATTTTGCGGGTATGGTATTCAACTTTTTGCTCTGATGATATATAAATATCGATTGTGCCTCATATGCAAAAACCTAGTATTTTATTCCATTTTGGTACTTGTTTTATTTTAAAATACAAAAGTACTTGTTATCTATTGCAACAAAATTGTTTGTTCGTAAAAATCCATATTTTACCAAAATTACGTAGGGTATTCTACATTATTTTTGGCATATTATTATACATGTATAATGGAACGTACTCATGTGTTTTAATTTCACTGCATAACAAATCGAGGGCTTTATTCATCAAATCTTGTTAAAAAATACCGCATTAAAACTCATAAATACAGTATTTTTAACATCACAAACAACATGGATCAATTAAAAAAATAAGTCCATGTACTAATTTCACACCATATTCTTTAATATCTCCCCTAACTGTACGATACTACATTTGTTCAACCTTTTTTCTCTAACCTTTCGTAAGCTTAACTTCTAAGGTTAACAACTTTAATTGTATATAGTATGTACCTAAAAGTTATTAGTGCCATATTGTGCTGTATTACCTCTTTCGCTGGCGACGGTGAGCTTTTTTTGAGGGCTGCACTTCCCAAACCCCGACGAACATTCGCGACATTCTGGACGGGCGTCGTCCTCGGGAACGGCGTTGGTATTGAACGGCTCGTCCTCGTTGCTACGGAAGTTGGATGCTGTCTGGCTCTCAAAGTACAAGTTAATGCTATCAGAGCTGCTCCCCGCAGTTTTGTACTGTTCGAGAGCTTGCTGCTCTAGTTCCTAAAGAAGATTGTAACAACAAAGCAGATTAGAATTTTTTGTTTACGTTATATCTGTAAAAGAGTAGTATAGTTGTGTAGCTCAAATATATATTTGTTCATGTAAATGTAGATTGTTTTTATATTTAAGTGTTATTTAAAATATTACGAGAAATAAGGACAGTGAAAGGACCTTTTAGAGCACGAGGATTCATCGCAGGATAGTTTTGAAGCTGAAAACTTCACTTTAATAAGTGATAGTTCTGTTAAAATAGATGCAGGGGTGGATCAAGTGACACAATAAGTCTACACTGTAAATCTAAATATATACAAAAGCGGGGAGAACACAACACTGATACATAGCTTTGACTATGTAAAATCTAGTTGAATTAAGGTGTCAAATTCGTAATACATCGAATTTATTTTGAATTAAATATATGTATTATCAATGGATACTAACTACTAAGGAAGATAATTAAAATTTTTAGGCTCCCTATTAATGTCAAAAAAAAATCAGGCGTTTTTGAGAGGCTGGTGCGCCCTCGGTAGGAAAACTAGCATTCTCCACTCATGTGCATCCGACCAGGGCGGTCCCTACAGTCCCTCGGGCGTTGCTTCACAAGCGCCCTCGGGCCCAGGGACCGCCCTGGAGAGATGCACATTTGTAAGAAAACTACCATAACAAATCAAGACAAGCAGGTACGCAGTCGGTCGTGTGTTCGATCCACACTCGAGGAAGATTTTTATTATTCTCGCTCATTTGAATTCCTGTAATTTTCTATTAAAGAATTATGATTTTTAAATACTATTAAAAATTATTAATTGATATTCATTGTTGAAAAGTGCGGGCATTGATGGTTTATAATAAAAAAATAGGACCGAATGGAAAAAGGTTACCCCTATCTAGATGAACCGCGCGGTATTCAATATAATTCATATCAATTGCTTGTATACCCATTAGAGTCTTTCAATACATAAAAATTATTTACCAAGCATTAGGATCATTTTCGTGCATGAATATAAATCCAGACGATTTTCTTCAATATGTAAATTTGCAATGTATAGTTAATTTTGAAAAAATAAAATAAAAATATTTCGCATTATTATTAAACTTTTGTTTGAATATCTGATATCTTCTAATAAAATTTGAAGGTTGGCATGTAAGTAAGTAAGTAAGTAATTAAGTAAGTTATTTATTTAGTACTAAGGACTCATGGTCCTATATAGTACTCGACATTTCATACAATCAACATAGATACAACCTTGTAAGTATATAAATTACTCTTTTGCGGCGCATAATGTAAAGGAGTTGAGTATTAAAGACATATAAATAAATAAATGATATTCATATTAGGTGCACTAATTATCGCAGTAAAAAACCAATAATAATGATGACGAAG
>JAPYYV010018004.1:0-15018 GCA_030522625.1 Copidosoma aretas | reverse complement strand
AAAAATCTTATTTTAATGCGATCACTTGTTTGTTTGCGTCCCCCCGTAGTACAGGCACTGGCCACGAGCTAAGGGCACCACTTGCTATTCTCACAGCGAGTACATTACTTGTCTCAACAGTATAAATTATGAGCAAACAAATTATATACACTAAAAATACATCAGCGAGCCCGTCGATCTGATTTTAGTTTATCAGATATTTGCAACGTCACTTTATAAGTACATGAGAGTCAGAGCCAGTACAACGACAGATGAAGAAAAATCACAACTCGGTCGTCGCAACGCCCCAGTACTGCTGCATCCTCGAGGCGTCCTGCTCGAGCGAATCCAAGGCCCCGCGCTCCTGAATAACGGCAAAGTCGTACTCGAGATTGTAGGGCATCAGCCTCTGCAGACTCCCAAAGTAGGCCGCGTTCGGTCCGCCGTTGAGCAATCTTCGGGCGCTGCCTCCGAAAGCCGAGCGGGTAACCGGCACCGGCTGCACCAGGGGCTGCTGATAAGTCGGGCCGGATGTGGTGTCGAAGGATCGGGCGCTGCCGAATCGCCGCGACAGGAAGGGCACCCCTGCGCTCGAGCCCAGCTGCGGCGTGGATCTCGAGTGGCCTGTTTGTGGAGATTTCGGGGGGGAAGAAAAAGAGGAGGAGATATAGCACTGATGTTGGTTTGGTTATTGGTGCATGCAAAATCAATATATGAAGCGTCGCTATGTGTGCATTGTGTGTTTGCATACACATATTGGTATCGATAGCTCAGTGCTAGTATACTGTAGGGATGATGGTTGACGAATGCGCTTGCTGAAGATGCTGTTTTTTTATGCAGTTAATCGTTACATCGAGACAAACATAAACACTTTTCCATCAAATTTCTCGTATCCAACGCATACTTTACAAAATATTGTCGATTGAAAATCTGTGAAAAATATTTGTTTACCTTCCTCACGTGTAGCGTACTGTACGAATCGATTGAGTTTCGTTTGAAAATATTTTCTGGAGTATACGAATTGAATCGAAGTTTGATAGAGAACTTTATTGCTTGTTTTGAGAAGCGTATAGAGTTTAGCAGAAACTTTTTCAAAACACCCAGTACAATTCGTATATTTTAGAAATTTCGAAAACTTTAGGTGTTCATTGATTTTTTGTCTTCACATTTCGAAATTTCGTTTGATATCCGAACGATATGAAAATCCACCCAGCCAATTAAACTATAGCCACGGGCAAAAATTGTGATTAAAGTCCCTCCGATAGGATATCAATGCATCATTAATCAATGCACGGAATTGGAATTGGAAGAGAAAAAATTCGAACCTCGATGCGCGCACGCTGCTCGAATATTTAAAATAACGTCCATTATGATCCCATCGATAATTCAGTATCCCGAATCATCCTAAAAGCACACACGGATGTACCCGACGGTATTATTATTCATTTAGAGCCTCTCTATTCGCGTGGCGGCCAATAAAATCTCGCTCGATGAATCCAGCGGAGAGAGGAGGACTTTTTCGAACGAATCGCTCGCGAAACTCGCTATCGACCACTTTTCGGCCGGCAACGAACCGCAAGCCTTTCCCCCCGACCAGCACCGAAACAACAAATAATAAGATCCACATATACTATATTACCACCTCGCGTCAGGGCGCTGCCGCCGCTGCTGCTGCTGGGCACGCTCGTAAGGGTGTCCAGCTCCTTGTCGAAGAGCAGCTGGGTGTTCTGCTCGAGCATGTACTCCCAGCAGCGCAGCTGCTCGTCGCTCGGCGGTGGGGAGCGCTCGGAGGACGACCCGGCGACGCTCCCGGCCGCGGATCCCTGGAGCTGCTGCTGCTGCTGCTGCTGGCGTATCTTGACGGCGCTGCCCGAGCAGAAGCGCCCGCCGGTGCGCCCCGAGGTCCTGATGCGCCGGGAGCGCGGCTCGAAGAGGCCCATGTCGCTCGTCTGGTCGGACTGGCCGCTCGGGGAGCTGCGGTCCTCTCGCTGCTGGTGCGAGCCGTTGGCGATGCTCGGGGCGTCCTTCTGCGGGCGCTGGCCGCTGCGGCTGGATTTAGCGCTCGATCTGTACAGTGGTGCGAGTATTCAGTGTATGGATCGTGGATGTCTGTCGTTGTCTCAGCTTTATATACCCCCGAATTGTTGTTGCAAGATTGTTGAGTACGTCGCAAGTTTTGGAATTCGAAAATCAAACTGGGCTACAAGCGTGAAATTCCGATCGCGTACCTATTGCTCGCGTGACATACCTACAGCATTATTTTTTTGGAGCTCGATATTTACTCGCAGTACCTTATGTTTCTATCGCTCGATAAGCCTCACTAAATCTCTGCATTGTGACTGCGATCTGTATGGAAACTCTGACTTTGATGTGAAAGTTTGTATGAGTGTCATGTATCAAGTGACGCAAACAGCTATAAAATTAAGAACCAACTTTATGTTGGTAACGGTAGCTTGGCTGGGAGTGTGAGTGGCCGGAGATGCTAATTATTTCTGTTCAATGTGCATGTGTCTGCAGTCAAGGGAGAGCTGGATTGCATTTAAAATATCAACTCAAAAATGGGAAAAGTTGAACGGTAAAATTTTGCAAAGTTTTACTTCAACGAAGAGCCTCGAGCTTAAAGGTAACTCGACGAGTTAATTAATTGAATATTTAGCTTCCATAAAAGCACTCGGAGATCTCGTCAAATTAATTCACTCGGCAATCAAAGAACCCTGTGCCTAATTTTCAAAGAAATAAATGATCAAACGAACAAACGACAAAAAAAACAGGTTCAAAAATAAAAACACGCTGCGAAGCGTATTCGAAAGTACAAAATTCGACAAGTCAAATGGACACCAACCGACGCCGTCGTTTTATTTATACCCTGATGCAAAAAGTACACGAGCTCACGGAGGGCAAGTGTTGATCGCGCAACACGAAACAACCATTACGGTATTACACGTTCTTCAGCTCCCATAACGATCGAGCGAGCCCGACGACGACGGGCCAGCTCGAATTATAAATCATCAGAGCGGAAAATGAAAATCCCCGTACTCACGGACCCTTTGGGGATCGAGAGCAAAAAAATCCTACCTCGCGCTAACAACGTTCCTCGGCACGCCGTTGAGGTAAAATCCATTAGCCCCGGCGTCCCCGCGCCCCGCCTCTGCCTCGGCAGCAGCAGCGGCAGCGGCCGCGTGACAGCAGCACAGAGCAGGCGCAGCCTCGTGGCCAGCCGACAGCCTGGGCACGCAGCAGGGACACGTGCAGCCCGACCGCGGCGGCCGCCGGGGCTGCTGGTGGTGCTCGACCTCGACCGAGACGAGGGTCTGGCTCTGCTGGCCCTTGGATCGCACGGCCTGGTGGAGCTCGCGCATCAGCAGCCGGTTCAGGGGCTCGGGGGCCGACGACGTGGACGGGCTGCTGGTGCGGTTGCTGTTGTTGTGGCCGGGGCTGGCCAGGGACAGGCGCACGACTATCACGCTGAGGTTGTCCTCGGCGCCGTAGGCCTGGCCGAGGTCCTGGAGACGCTTGGCCGCGAGCACGGGGTTCGCCTCGGCGCGGGCCTGGCGCACCGCCTCCTGGACGCTGAGCACCTCCCAGAGGTGCCGGTTCCCGATTATCACGAACTCGTCGTCGTCCTCGAGGATCACCTGGGGGGGGGGGGTCGGTTTTGCATTAGTTTTTTTTTCCTCGGGGACTAAAACGACGCGGTTCGCGTGAAAGAGGATATATATATGTATTCTAATAATTAAAATGACATTTTCTCGCATTTTCGACGTCGATCCGTGATTGATGAATCGTAATCAAAATTAGCTCCACCATCCGCGTGCAAAACGATACTCTCACAAAAACGCTGCTTCGTCGTTCCAATCGGAAACATTTTCACTAATTCCTGATTATATTTATTGAACCGAGTCCGATATTTCTCTTTCATCCGAAATCAATAATTCCTTCAAAAAGTTTTTTTTTTTTTTTTTTTTTTTTTTTTTGTAAAAATTCAAATATGACCATACAATAATATATTTCTGATGGTATCGACCGTGCCTCACGTGCCACTACGTAGCATATTACATATGTCGAACATCTGGTCAGGAGCAGTAAGATTATTGGCAATTTAAGTCGCACGAGAGAACAAGGGTCGAATGACTCTGTCTTCTTCCCCTCCTCCATTGCACAACCGATGTTTTCCTGCGGCGAGGGAATTGAACAATTTTCACGTGCAGGGAACGGCTTAGTCACTCCGCTTTGAGATTCGGGGCACGTTTTCCGATAGTACGCTGTTTAAAAGACAGCGGATGGGTGTATTATTACTTGTACGCAAGAAGAAAAAAAATGGCCGTACGTCTTTCAACGTTTCTATTTGAGCACGAGCTGTTTCGAAAAACGTAAGTATTTTAGAACGCTTTTTTGACAAATTGAGATGCACGCGCGGTGGCTTTCACGGCAAAGGGCGATGAATCAAGATTTACGGCGATATTTTTGGCGCTGGCATTTTATGTACACATAAATTCGGCGGAAAGCCTGGAAAAAAAAAACGGGAAAAAAAGTCATTCGCATAGCGCGCGCAGTATTTTTGAAAAATCGCTCGATTAACATGCATAGCCTTATTGGGGAGGACCTGCACGTTATGAGCGTTTTTCACGTTATAAATACATTTTCTCTCTCTCTCTGATGAAGGCATTAAAAAAAACAGAAGCCGCGAAGTTTGATCTCTCGTCTACTTTCGCCGGCCTTTTTTTTATTTGTTGCGAAACAAAAAACAACGAAAAGTTCGAACAGTTGGTACTTATAATTGTGTACGCTGATGCCCGACGATCGGCGAGAAAAAAACTTTTGAAAAAGTTCCCCACGATTCAAACTTTCGCCCCCGAACCCCTGAATATCAATCATGGCAATCAAAACGGCGACTCGATTTCTTCAAACGCGCAAACGAAGCTCAACTCGGCAGATAATAATACGGCGCGCGAATGGACCAACAAAAGCTTTCGTCCCCCCCGAAAAGTATAAATTGGCACGAACGATTCCAACGATAAGCACCGACCCCCTCCGCTACGATCACGCGATGTCCAATAGCTCCTGGTCTATTTTCCTAATTTGAAATTCGCACCGCGACACAGTTTTCTCGGACCGCAGAGTACAGTAGAATCAGCATCCAGCAGGCATCCCGGTGAAAGATTTTCGTACGCTGTGTAGGGAAGAAAGAGTCAACCGCGATACGCTCACGAATACGCACCTCCTCGCTCGTCGGCTCGGGCAGAGCCACGGGCAGCAGATCGCGGCCGTCGCCGCGTCCCACCGCGGCCAGGGCGGCCCGCAGTCTCGGCACACTGACGCTCCTCGTGCTCCTGGCGATCCGCAGCGGCCCCGAGGCCCGGCACAGCACGGCCCGCGCCTCGCCGCAGGTGGCCGCGGTCAGGAGGTAACGCGGTCCCGGCCCGTCCGGGGAGGAGCAGCGAGCCGCCTCGAGCCTCGTCACGTGCACCAGGGCGGCGTCGATCCCGTACTTCTGGCCCTTCTCGCGCAGCTCGCGCTGGGCCGAGAGCAGGGTGTAGCGCAGGTACTCGCTGCGCGTCTCCTTGACCGCGAGCTCGTCGAGCAGCAGCCGGGGAATCATCTCCTGGAGGGAGGCGGGGACCTCCTGGCTCGAGCCGCCGTCGAAGAGCCCGAAGAGGCACTCGGAGCCGCAGAAGCCCGGCATGCGCACCTGGCTGATCAGGAGTCTGCGGGCGACAGGGGGAAGGGTTGTACAATTTGGACGGATTTTTTTGCTCATCATCTTTCCTGGATCAACGAGGCAAAAACCAAAAATCTGGTACGGATGGGGTGTACGTAGTAGTAGTAGTAGTAGTAGTAGTAGTTTACCCGCGAGGTTTGATTTATTTATTTCTCGGGCCGCGCTGGATCTGGTCTTCCGAGTGAAAACGCGGCGGTTCGGGGATCGTATTTCGTTCATTTCGCGCAGGAATACGGAATAGGAGTATACGTTTCGTCGTATTTGCGCGACTGTTGGTTTTATTTTTGGATTCATCGCGTGAATCGATGCGGAAAGTACTCGCGGAGCACGGAATCGGATTGCGTCCGAGTAAGAGACAATATTATGAAATATGCAGCTCTGATACGCCGTGTACGCAAATACAAGCTGTAAATCAAACGCCTCTCATAGCAATTTCGTCAATGTATCGTCAAACGATCGATTTAATTTGACCCATTTCATCGGTTCCATCAAAACGTATATGTACACAACTTTGACTATAAAACATTTAATGATTCGGCAAGACTATGTGACGTGTCACAAATATTAATTTCAACACTACTGCAGCGCATTTGATAAACAAACAGTAACTTCCACCGCGCGCTTCAACCGTCTCAACTTCATCAACGCACTCGAATACGTGCAAACACAGTGATCCGAGCTCAAAAGCCAAATTAGCGTTTTCAATTCGAGATGCAAGCGTATCCTCCACCGAAGCAGCTTCAGCAACGGGGCAGCAGCGTATACGCTTCCCTTAATTTTCGAAAATAATAAATCCGAGGCGCGCGCGCGCGCTCCGGCGTTCGGCACAGTGCGGCTGGGTCGTATCTATACACGCGGCATGTAAATAACACGAATTTCAACTCGATCCTGCAGCAGCGGGAAAACTTTGCCGCGGACCAGCCGGAGCCAGCAGCGCGTACCAGTACAACGCACCGCTCGGAACTTTCGCCGCGCGCGGGGGAGCAGGTAGATCATTTTAATCGCGCGCCGCCAGCTGGCCGCCCTAAAAAATTCAATTAAGATCGAATAATAAATCGAGCCCCGGTAACCTACGGCCGTTCTGTTAACTAATAAAAATAAAACCGCGGTTCGGGATGAACGGGTTGTGCCTCGAAGTATACCAGGGCAAGCCCCGAAAGCCACTCGACCATTGCATCTGATATGTGAAACGAGATGTAAAACGTATGAACCGCAAAAGTGTAAAAATCAACGTTAGAAATTACACTTTTTCAATGGTGTTTCGAATTTCGGTACAAACGCATTTTTTCTAACAATATTGCCGGCTAATTTTAAGCAAACGATACTCTCGAACTTTTTTGACCCAACATTTTTCACTGGAAAACTATAGCATTGGCAAAATAATGACCAAGAACACTGATCGCCTAAGATTAGCACAATGGTGGAAAAAAAAGTTCGTCCGTACCAAAGTTCGAAAAAAATGGGCTTTCCACTCTTTTTCCTATAATTACTCTTTCCAACGTCGATGTTCCCACTTCTGACGTTAAAGGCGCATTGCTCATGCTTGTAACGAAACAATGTTATCAAAAAAGATCAAACCTCTCGCGGGCGCCGGCCGTCTCGGAGAAGCCGAGCCGCCAGGGCAGGTGGTGATTGAGCTCCGGCGAGTCCTTGCGGCTCGGCGGCGAGCTGTTGTTGCTGCTGTTGCTGCTGGCGCTCGTGGCCGGTGTACAGATGGCCGATTTGCTCTGGCCCGAGACGTCGACCAGAGATACGGGCCGGCGCGTGCTGTGGTAGCTCTGGAACTGGCGCGGGTCCACGTGCAGCCGGGAGTTGCAGGATATGTCGAGGAACTGAAGCTGGGCCGACAGCAGCCTGTCGAGGTTCAGGTGCTCCAGGTGGTTGTGCGCCAGATCGAGGACCTGCGCGTCGGTGGGTATAGATTCGTTTGTTTGTTTATTTTTGAGCTTGTTGACGCGTATGTATATACACGCACCGATGGAAAAGAGTACTTATTATTTGGTATTTAAGTCGCGCTCATTGTACTGCACAGCTACGAAAAATCGCGATGGCTGTGAAACTAAATATCTAGTTACAATGGACTCGGATATTTTCAAGGTAGTGTTCCATAGGTAGAGTTGTAAAGACTCATTTATTTCGTACGTCGATTAACACATTCATGCGGCTCTGATGGCTTTGTAAAGCAGCAACGGACGTGAAGTGAAAGAATTTCGATCGTAATTCACTTATTCGTGAAGTTCATGGACTCGAAGTCAATTTCCAAAGATCGGCACGCCTGACAGGATAGAGATAGAGATTTGGGCCCAGTGACGCTGTGAGTAATGAAATTAAACCCAAGAGAAATAAAATGGGTATGCTCCAGTTCGCGCGCGAAAATTCGATTGAACCCCGATTTTACAGATCGAAAGCTCAAAAGTTATTCCAGAGGTGTTCTTATTGAATTTGCTCGAAAATCCAACTTGGAATTTAAAAAATACATATAGCGTACTGTTCCACTTGATCGTCGATTCATCGCAGGACGATTGAATTTGAAAATCGGACTGTGCTACATCGATCAATTTCATAAAACTGATGATGTATACTACTCGAGATCTCACTTTTAGAGTACAAAACAAATACGATAAAATCTACTTGCGGGCCTTGTCCAAAAAAGACCGCGCAAAGCGCACCAGCGCGATAATATACTCCTGCGAACTCAATTATCCTCCGCGATCGTCTCCGCTCGAAACATCCCCCGAATGCATGATGATAATAACGCAGTCGATCGGCGTCCACGCCGGTATTTCCTTATTACGCCGCGGCAAGCGAACTGCGCGGTAAAACAATCGATTCGACAGCGGTGGGAGAAATTGTTCGATGAAAATTTCTCGCCCATATACATATACATATACGACCGACAGTGACTAATTACACCGTAAACCTCCGCCGCAGCGTGTACGGGCGTATCGCGTGTCTGCGGGGTGTGTGTGCGCGTGTATATGGGCCGCGCGCGGAAGATTAAAAGCTATTACGCTGCGAGGGATCGTGCGTCCGAGAGAGGCTCGCGCCGACGAGGGAATCCGTCCGATCGAAGGAACCGATGAATCGAAGTGGGTTTCTTCTTTTTTTAGATTTTCATCTCGTTTTGTAAAATTGGATGTTTTCAATCATTCACGGAGCGCTTCTATTCTCTATCAACGGCTCGCGATCGTCTTATTTTAAAGATCGTACGGTAAAGACTCGAATGAATCTTTGAAGTTTTGTTTAAAAATAAGCTAGCCATCGAGCTGCAGTTGGAACGTAATCTTGTTAGATACGTGCGTAAGTTGATTAAAATCATTCCAGAGAAATTCCTTGAGAACGACCGTCCGACCGTGCATGGGTCGGATGGTGGAGATACGGGCCCATAGTAATAATAATTCCATCGGTATACACCGATCAGGTGTGTTCAAGTCTCGGTCTCTATCGTGTGTGAACAAGGGCTCTCGAATAGACACAAAACGAGATCGAGCGAAAAATCCACTTAGTCACAACTACACGATCGACATTTTTTTTTTGTTTGCCAAATCACGAGTCCCACGTAATTATCTCGCTAAAATTTGTTTATTGCTCAACCATGTACACCCTGCACTACAACTGCTGCCGAAATCTTTCGTCCCGTAACAATCGGCGAAACACCCGAACGCATTGTTCTCCGACTTTTTTTTTTTTTTTTTTTTTTTAATTTTTTTTTACGATCCTCCATTATATAGATGTATTAGGCTGCCGCGTTACGAAACAAACGGAAGGATCAGCTCTTGGAGAACAAAAAAAAATAGTCGGAGAGAACATTGTATACACAGAAGCTCCTCGAACGGTGGAGCGAGTGTATATATATTGTACATCCTTATAGGCGAAGGCTGCTTTGGTAATCCAAGCGGAGAACGACGGACGGGGGCAACTGTAGACGCGAGACACAGGTATACGGGAATAAGACGAGGAGGAGGAGGAAGATCCTGGCGCCGGGGGAATTAATTATTCGCGTCCGAATTCACGGCTCCCCGGTTATAAATATTCACTCGAGTCGGCGGGGTTGGAGAGGGGAGCGATCCCCTAACTTATTCACGACGGGTCTGTATATAATATGCATGTGTTTGTCTATATATAGATCGGGAAAAGCTACTTTACCTTGAGCGACGGAGTCCTGTTGAAGGCGGGACACCGGAGCAGCCGGTTCGAGTGAACCCTGAGTACCCTGAGGTGGGCCAGGCCGGCGACGTTGTCCGGAAGGTACTGGAGCTTGTTGCCCGACAGCACGAGCTCCTCGAGCTCGGCCCACGAGACGACGCAGCTGTGGGTTAGTGGGTAAGTATATTATGAATAAAACAATCCTGGTGGCGGATGCAGGTGGTATGGATGGGGGGCGAGGGGCTCTGACCTCGAGTTCGTTAAATATTTCAGGGGGGCGTTTTAGGGGATGCAGATAGACAGAGCAGAGGGGAGAGAATCAGACCGAATTCCTCCGACGAAAAAGGAACGAGTCTTCTCCCTCTTTGGGGGTATACTTACGCCCGACAGTTGTTATATACGTAATTAAGCTTTCGAGTGTCGCCCGCTCTCTCGTAATGCGATGCACATTCATTGTCCTCGTTTCATCTCGCTCTTTTGAAAGGCTCACGCTGCCGGTATTCCGGGGATCCTCGGCTTTTTAATCAAGCCGATGCACCCGAGACATTACGTATAGTATAACACTAGAAAAGGATGTCATGCGAACGATTCATTTCTGCATCGGAGCGACACACACGCACAGCATTTACAGGTACGAGAAATGTTGCATAGCTGCCGGCTTGAAACGTAATATTACGTCGGGAAGAGGGAGCTATTCCAAAGGGATAAAGGACAGGGCCCGCGAGCGCATTGTTGCCGTTAACGCTCTTCGCCTCTCTTTGCTACTGTAGTATCACGTGAGCCGACGACGCTCGGAATGCGCGGAACAATGCTCCTCTTCGCTCCACGCTCTCGCTCTCTTGATTCCGTCGCTTTGCCGGTGAGTGCTCGCGTGTACTGTGTCTGTTATAAATTATCCTTTTCGAGCTTGACGAGCTTGCGGAAGGGAAACAAAGTGTTTGTATATATGTATACCAGCGTCGAAATCTGCGAAAAATTACGAGACAGAGGAAACAAAGGGTTTCTCGTGGTACAACAACCGGCGGGTTTGAAAAATCCTGTATCCCGTATTGTCTTTGGTCTGTTTCCTTCATTTTCACTACGCAGAGAAAAATTAGTTGAGAAAACTGCTGGAGCAGAAAAAAATATTTCGGTGAAAATTGTAGCTCCAGTTTTACAGTTGTCTATATGAGTTTTGAAAAATAATAGAAAATTCAATCGCAAGGTCTCGGAACAAACCAAAAGCGACCATCAGATTGTAAGTTACGGACGGTTTAAGTTTGAGACAGGCTAATCTCATCGACCATTCGGCGGATCGAGATATTCTATGATATTTCAAAACTCGCGAGCTAAATTGAATCGTCCGTAACTTTCGGCCCAATCAGTATTTTCGCTACTATACTTATCAGAACGTTGGATAAAACTTGTTTCGAGCACTTTCAATGGCTTCACGAGCAAAAGCTCCAACTTTTTGTTGAACCGAGGTACGTACAAGTTTGAGTTTTCTTTACACGGTCACTTTTCCTCGCATCCTCCAAGATGAAAACAAAGAGTTTGGACAGTGTACAACAACGCAAAAGCTTTCGTTTTCAATTTTTATCTCCTCCATACCAATTTTTTTTGCAACTTTCAACCTATTTATGCAGAAACATAAGAAGCTACACATCCACCCGCCCGGCAAAGTTTCACCAAGCCGAATCCCGTCAGTCCATAAACTCCGGACTATTAATACAAGATCGTAAGTTGGTAACGATCCCCCGGCGTTTATACCCCGTACGCAGCAGCAAGCTATATCACGGATGAGCCGGGCCCCCGATGTTTCAACAAACTGCCGCGAACGCGAGCCGCCCGGTCTCGAACAACTTGCCCATGCACCATCCCCCGCTACGCGCTTACGCGCGCGATATTTCAGCCCTCGTGCTTTCCCAGCGCTCATAGACACCCAAGGATTATATCCAATATCTGCATCCCAGGGTATATAGTATATGTTGTATACAATGGAAGATAATGGATATGCAAGCTTACATCTCGGGCAGGGCGTCCAGGGCGTTGTAGGCGAGATGCAGGACCCTGAGCGCCCCGAATTTCGCCAGAACGTCCAGCGCGGTGTTCGTCAGAGAGTTGCCCGTGAGGTAGAGTTTCTCCAAGTAACTGACGCCCCCGCCGTGCTGTCGGCTGCTGCAGTTATTAGCGTCGACGGTGAGGCTGGGCAGCTCCGACAATCGATTGTTCGACAGGTTCAGCACTTTCATCCTGCAAAGGGGCGTTGTTGGATTTTCTCACGTGCGTGTGTATACGTGGATGAATCGAGGGAGGATGCAAGGGAGATCGGATTGAAAGGCCAAAGAGGCTGGGAGGGCGGGCGCACAACACGTTTCGTTTCTCCGATGCGCGGGATGGAAAAAGCGTTGCCCGGGTTTTCTCGCGTTTGATGGATATTTGTTTTTCAAAGCAGCAGCAGCAGCAGCAGTATAGTGGTAGCCGCGGGAGATCGAGTTTTCTCGGCTGCGCTTGGACGTAGGAGCGGGAGGGTTCTCTGGGATCTATTTTATTGACAATCGGGCGGCGTTTCTCTCTTCCGGCGAACTCGGAAAATGCTTTTTCGAGGAAGAAGTTCGACGACCGTTGCCGGAGACTATAATACTCTCCTTTTTCGCGGCGGGCCAAATCTGTTTGAAAAAAAGTAATATCGCTCGAGAAAATTTCAACGCTGATGGGGTGGGGTGGGGGGGGGGGGGGTACAAAAAAACCCGCCGCTCTGCACTGATGCGGAAAAAGTTATACCGTGCGCAATGGAAATCACGGTATCGAGTGCAACAAAAAGGTAGTTGAATCGTCGAGTACCGAAAAATAGTAGTACCGATCCGCGAAACTCTCCGCTGCTCCTCTCCTATGTATGCAGGGAGCGCGTACTTCGTTGTCGTTGAGAACCAACGTAAACGCAGGTATAGTATATTATGTACAGGGTATACTGACTTGAGCGTGTTGGCGAAAAAGTTGGCCGGCAGGGCGGTGAGCGCGTTGTCCTGGAGCGTGAGGTGCACGAGGCCGAGCTGGCCGCGGGGCGGCGGCAGGGCCTGGATCCGATTGTGCGGCAAGTGGAGGACCTCGAGGCGCGAGGCCGCCGGCTCGGACAGCAGTAGATCGGGCAGGGCGGTCAGTCTGTTGTGCGAGGCGAAGAGCGCCCGCAGGACCGGCAACTCGGGCGTCCAGTCGGGCAGGCTGTCGAGCTCGTTGCTGTTAAACAATATACTTTGGTATTATGCGCATCGGGGACGCGATGGGCCCCGTTTCTCGTTGCATTTATCGTTGCTGTCCGGTTGATTGCTTCTCCCCCCCCCCCCCGCCCTTTTTCGTTTCTTTGTGCTGTTTCGAGGTGTACACGTATACATTGATACCCATTGTGGTCGGCTACTGCACCGCGGCTTTGTGTCTGGCAAGTGCGGGGGGCGCAGCGAGAAGATGGGATCTGAGTAAGTATGTGTATATATATATATATATATTTATGTACCTAGTCGCGGTGCGGCAGCAGCGGGGGTTGCGTAAGACGACTTTTCACCGAGTCGGCGAGGTGCTTGAACTCCAAGTAGGATTGTAATGCGCTTTTTGTTCGGATGCTCGGTGCCGTCGTGCGGTAAGAGATTCACCGATGGTTCTCTTCGATCGTTTAATTGGTTTGAAATCGAGGCGAGGGAAATGTAATACGTCTTTCTCGGGTTATACAAGTCCACCGATGAATGATTTTCTTTATTACAGTGGGTATATAAGTACAGGGAAAAATGTAATATTCATTCACGGAGGGATATTACTTTCAGAGTAAATGAAGTTTCGGATCGTCGTTTTATATAAAGAGAGGATACTCGTAAAAGTGCCTTTGAGAGCTCGAAATTGAAAAGACTCCTTTGAGAAAGGACACACGGGGACGAGTTTGTTTTTGAAATGGAATATGAAATCGAACAAAAGTAGCAGAATTTAATTTATATTAATAATGTGCCCCGAGAATATTTCTAGAAAATACGGCTCAGCGAAATTCGCTGAATTGAAAATTAAATCATGATAATTGCAGTGCTCTGGTGATGTAATAACACGTACGAATATTCTGATAATGTATATAAGATATTGTCCGTCAGGTCTGGTGTGCAATAGCGATATGTATTTCAGTGTGCATCAAACTATTTTCTCAAGGTAATACATTAGACGCATTGTACTCACTAAGAGACGTCCAGATGCTCGAGATTGACCGGGACTGGGGCAACGGTCAACACTTTCAGCTCTGCTCAGAACGAAAAAACACAAAAAAACAGATACGAATGACCAATAATATATATAATGCGCGATGGAAATAATGAACCTACGATTGTTCCCGGCGATGAGGGACACGAGGCTCCGGCCGCAGAGGGTCAGCTCGGTGAGCTGGTTGCGCGCACACCTGACGATCTTCAGGTCCTGCAGGGCGCTCAGGTCGAGCGTCTCGATGCTGTTCTCGCTCAGGTCCAGGTGCGTGACGTTCTGCGGGAAAGAGGGATCGATTTTATCAACAATGGTATTGTGATTTTTCGTGTTTTTATTTCCATCCGTACAACGAGGAGGGGGAAAAACTAGGTGCGGAGGAAAAACGAGATAAAGAGAGGGAGGGAGAGATGGGATGAAAAAGAGCCAGTGTTCCCGCGCGACGGGAGTTTTTCGCTTCGGAGGACTTTCCCGCGCCGCCGCTGCTGAGATATTCTTTCCTCGGGAAATTTACGAGCTCGCGGCAGCAGCAGACGGCTAGCTACGGGCAGGTGTATAAAAGAGCGGGAGATAGAGAGAAAGAGCGGATTTATAGAGGCGCGAAGTGATGGGGGGGAGTTTTTTTCAAGATCGCACGCAAATTTCGGCCGAAGGATTTATCGGCGAAAATTATATATCATCCCCCCCCCCCTGAAAGCTCGCGTCGATCATCTTCCCGATCGGAAACACGCGCGTTTGCGCGTATAGTAGTTAACAACATTTGGTAGAGGAACGATCGGCCAAGGCTCTTCTTTCTCCGGTCGGGCGATACGCAGCGTCGGGATCCTAAGTATGTATACGCTCCGTGCAAATTACACTTGCAAATGGCCGTATGGTATTATCAGAGATTCGCCACTCGAGCTTGGATTTATTTGTGCCTCTTTCTCCTTCGGCTACAAAAGTGTGCAGCAGAGTATACCGCAGTC
>JAPYYV010018003.1:0-10943 GCA_030522625.1 Copidosoma aretas | reverse complement strand
CATATATATATATATATATATATATATATATATATATACGCACTGTATGGAAAATCGTAAGAGATGCCGCGCGTCAAACCCGCGTGACTCTGAGCGTTTTCCGCACGGGAGCAGTCAGAGCGTTTCGGCCCCATGTTTTCTCGCCTCGCAGCCGAAGTGCTCGCTGTGTTCATCACAGCGAATCTCTATGATGAAAACACAAGCAGCTGCGGGCATTCAGCGCTACAGCTACAGGCGTTTAAGGCAAGGGAGGCCACATGCACCAAACGCTAGATGGCCTCGATGAGCTGAACCCGTAATTCTGCTCTCCGTTGGTGACTGCGCGCAAGGGAGGAAGAGAAATGTATACAGCGGCTAGTAACAGCAATATTTTTAGCTATAAATATTAAGCAGCTACTATAAAGCTATAGCACACACGCCAGCAGCTCTATGGCCATACAGTATATACATGTTTGTCTGTTTTTGCTAATCGAATTTCGGATTTTACTGTCTGTAAAAAAGCAGAACGAGACGTAAAAATCTTTGCTACAAAAGAAATATACCTTGTATCTACGAGCCGTACATGCTCTCCAATACTCAAAATGTCCTTTTTGCCCATGTCATTTCGTCCACCTTAGCGTGTCCTTTTTTAAAGTTATACTTCTTTAGCCGCGTTATGCAAGGGGTGAATCAATGATTTCAAGATTCTCTCTCTCGCGAATTTCTGTCGCAACCAAAAGTGAATTTAAATCGTTATTCTGTCTCTTTCTTCTCTCTTTCTGAAACGCGTGACAGTGCATTTGAATTTCTATTCTCTCATTTGCTGCAATGCGTAACAGAAGTGACTTTGAATTTTCTCAAAAAAAAAACATTTTCCATGAGATTCGAACTTACTACCTTCTGTACGTGAGCCGAGCACCGTACCCATCTAGCCATGAGCTATCCCATTAGGTCATTACTTTTACTGCCTCTTATACGCTGGTTCGTAACTTTTTTTAAATAAAATTTTTATTCATTATTATTAATTAGTTTGTTAATGAATATTTAATTGTTATGTTTATTATTAATAAATTATTAATCAATTATTCATTTAATTAAAAATTTTTTTTTGGAAACTTTGAAAGCAAAGTTTTACATCATTTTACCGTACGTACAGACATGGGAAAAAAGAGAGAGAGAGGGAGAGAAAGACATACTCTTTTTTTCATTATTAGTTGATTTATATACAAGGTTTAACGAATAAATTATCTGATTTTCATTGCGACTTATTCTATCAAAATCATTATATTCGTGAGTAAGGTGATTTTTGACTTTATAGGGTAATACTGTTGGCGCGTTATGCACGAGAGTAAGTCAACAGTTTTAAAATTTTCACTCTCTATGAATATGTAGCGGAATTTAATTTTTAATTTTAATTCAAATTCGTACGAATTATTCTTAAATAGTTTGAGAACAACATAACTTTTCAAGACAGAAAAAATGCTATCTCTTGACAGGAAACAAAGATAGACCCGAAATAACAATTTAAATAGGTTTCCTAAATAGTAAGTTAACAAAGAGTCGCAAAAATAGAGATGTTTTAGTTGATAACCACATCCAACTACTGAATATCTTTATTCCAACGATAATTGCACCATTTCAGATATATCAAATTGGGTTATTTAAAATATCGTTTCGTGAAAGCTGTATCTACATTCATATATCCTTCACCAGAGAAGTATAACTTCATACTTGGGTGCCCAAGCTCCCACTGTTTTTTTTTCTGCATCAGTGCATTAAAAATTTACCAAAATTTTTTAAAATGAGATCTTTAAGCTCCTTAGGAGGGGACCAAAGCGGCAGAGACGTACGTACTGTCACGGACGTGGCATGGCCGGCCAGCGCCCGTGGCTTGCACTAGTAAAGTACATGCTTAGCATTCTGGGCAGCCGGCGCATCACAGCGTTTCTATAAGAGTACTAATAATTCAGCTGCTTCTGGGCGGCGATCGTGGCTGAGCGATCAGTGTAAAGTTTCGCGAATCCTTAGTTGTCCGGTTCGAGCCTTGTCGGCCTCGCCTTTTTGGCGAGACCATTCATAATTAATTCGACATTTAATTCATTTATTACGGATTTACCGGCACTCCATCTATCGGTGAACTCCCAAATGATACTTTTACAGCTTTCTCCACTCACCGCCTTACCAAGGACCTCGGGAAGTTGTAGTGGACCATCCGTTACAGTTAGTTAAATGGTGCATCGGACAACGGTATGCGGGGATGGCACCACAAGTGTCTCGAGCGAACAAAAAAGCTTCGAAGTTAATTGAAAATCAAAATTGAGATATGCGTCGCTATGGTAACATCGATAAGGAAGAACTCTTCATTATCCATGATAGGAAAAAGTACAACATGGCACCTGATCAGAAATCATGTAATAATCGTGACCCTGGATAAAAGCGGTCGGTACGATTGACGCGGGAAAATAAAGCGTCGATGATTCCCGTCAAGGACGGATGGATAATAGAGAAGATGAAAGAAGAAAGAAGAATAGAGAAGAATACCCTCCATAGTGACGTAGTATCCAAGAGCCCGGGATGATGGCACGGTTACATAGTCGATAAGTAAGATGTAAAGAAATACATAGAGAGCCTTAGCAGGTGACGTAGTGAGAAGTAGTTGTCATCGGGGACGATGACCTGTAAGCAAGGGAGGTGTCACGGACGTGGCATGGCCGGCCAACGCCCGTGGCTTGCACTCGAAAAAGCGCATGCTTAGCATTCTGGGCAGTTTCTATAAGAGTACTAATAATGCAGCCGCTTCGGGGCGGCGGTCGTGGCTGAGCGGTCAGCGTAAAGTTTCGCGAATCCTTAGTTGTCCGGTTCGAGCATTGTCGGCCTCGCCTTTTCGGCGAGACCATTCACAATTATTTTGACATTTAATTCATTTATCACGGATTTACCGGCACTCCATCTATCGGCTGCTTCCCTACTCCCGACTCTTCGCTCCCCCATCACCATGAACCTGTACATCATCCGTTACACAAGTTAAATTACTACTGTAACGGATGGTCCGCTACAACTTCCCAAGATCCTCTGTAAGGGGTGAATGAAGAAAGCTGTGAAAGTATTATATGGGAGTTCACCGACAGATGGAGTGCCGGTATATCCGTATCAAATGAATTAAATGTCGAATAAATTGTGAATGGTCTCGCCAAAAAGGCTCAGCCACGACCGCCGCCCAGAAGTGGCTGCATTATTAATACTCTTATAGAAATGTAATGCGCTGGCTGCCCAGAATGCTGAGCATGCACTTTTTCGAGTGCAAGCCACGGGCGCTGGCCGGCCAGGGCACGTCTGTGACACCTCCCTTTCTTACAGGTCATCGTCCCCGATGACTACTACTTCTTACTACGTCACCTGCTAAGGCTCTCTATGTATCTCTTTACATCTAACTTATCGACTATGTATCTGTGCCATAATCCCGGGCACTTGGATACTCCATCTCTATGGAGGGTATTCTTCTCTATTCTTCTTCTTTTTTCTTTCATCTTCCCTATTATCCATTCGTCCTTGACGGGAATTATCGACGCTTTATTTCCCCGCGTCAATCGTACCGACCGCTTTCACCCAGGGTCACGATTATTACATGATTTCTGACCAGGTGACGTGTTGTTTTTTTGCCTATTGTGGATAATAACGAGTTCTTCTCTATCGATGTTACCATACCGACGCATATCTGAATTTTTTATTTTTAATTAACTTCCGAAGCCCCGTGAAAACTCACTCAGACGCCTTAGGGGTCAACCACAAACAACATCCACGTCGGGCGCCAATTTAAGTTGTGTAACGGATGATGTACAGGTTCATGGTAATGGGGGAGCGAGGAGTTGGGAGTGAAGGATTCGCCGATAGATGGAGTGCCGGTAAATCCGTAATAAATAAATTAAATGTCGAATTAATTGTGAATGGTCTCGCCGAAAGGCGACGCCAACAACTAAGGATTCGCGAAACTTTACGCTGACCGCTCAGCCACGACCGCCGCCCCGAAGCGGCTGCATTATTAGTACTTTTATAGAAACGCTGTGATGCGCCGGCTGCCCAGAACGCTCAGCATGCACTTTTTCAAATGCAAGCAACGGGCGCTGGCCTGCCAGGCCACGTCCGTGACAGTACAAACCTATATACACTGCAACTCCAAAGTTAAGCAACATAAGTGGATCAGTGACCGCTTAAGTCTTACCGATCGCCTTAAGATTTCGCCACAAGCATATAATCAATGCATAGTGCTAAATATACCGTGTACCGACATGGTAGCGCAGCTGTAGGGTCGAAGTTTTATTTATCAACGCGGCTGAATGTCATTAGCACCCGAGTATGTTTAAAAAATTGTCAGAAGTAGCCCAAAAATTAGGCGTATGCTCATGAAATTTCCGCATTGTGTGAAAAAATTGCGCTTGGTATGGTTTTGAAGTAACAAATAAAAGTACCCGGGTGCTAAGTAATTTTTTAATTTCGCATTATGGCAAATCTAAATGATGCAACTTAATTCTATATGTTGCATAAATTTGCGCGTGTCACATGAAATAAATTAGTTTTCATAGCAGCTATAATATGTTAACAATAAGCTATTAATTGCGTAATTTGTTATTTCGGGCGCATGCAATTCGTTCCACTGACAAGAGGTTAGTCGCAAGTAGTGTCGAGCGCTGACTGGCCAAGACTTTAAAGCCTTTTTTGCAGCAGCTTAACATAATTTTTTTATAAGGATAATATTAATCAGAAAAAATCTATAACCTAATGAACTAGAGTGTGGTTAAAGAATTTTTTTTAGATCCATAACAAATAAGCTACAAGCAAATTTTTTTTTTTATGACTTGCGGTGGAGGAAACCTCGCATAGGCTCCCTGGAACAAACTTAGGGGAGCGTCTGATTCTTACTTACTAAAACCAATCACCGCTTGGGTCTACTTGCTTAACGCAACAAACCCCAAACAAACGAAAGAACAAAAGAAGCGGAGAAAAAGATGATGGAAAATACTAGGTCACTAAAAGTTCTGGGCTAGCAAAAAGGCCGAGAGTAGAAATTTAGCTAGTGCTATCGCTACGAGTAAGACCCAAGAGATAACTTAATAACTCGGTACACGTCTAACTCAAGAAAACAAAATTATATGTACGAATGAACTACAGCGTGTTGGCCCATCGTGCTTATGAAATGATAAATAAATAATCTGTAAAAAAAAATCTGTAATCTAATAATCCAGCGCGTTGTTTAGTTAATAAATGAGATATGCATGAAAATACCCAATGCCCCAGCACGTATGTTATTTGATAATTTAATAATTTATTATAAACAGAATATAACCAAATGACCCAGTGCATTTGATAATTAATAATTAAATCATTTATGACCAATAACCTATAACATAATGACCCTGCATGCTAATTAGCCTTGGTAATTTTTAGTCCAAGGAATATTCAAAAACATAAAAATTGAATTTTTTAAGCTGCATGCTTACTTTCTTCTACTATTCACCGTTACCCTAATGAAACACAACGTTTAAAAAACGTTCTAAAAACGTTAAAAACAAAACCTTAAAAATTTTTGGAAATGTTGATAAAACGTTTTATAATCGTTTTAAAAACGTTTAAAATGTCCGCTTTTGTTGATATGAAAAATCTCGCCGGAACCGCTTTTGCCTCAGTTTTCTTGTAAATCGTGAGCCAGGTAGATATTACTATCCAGATGATAAAACCAATACTGGGGGCCTAAGCTTGATTGTCATGAAATTTAAATAAATATAAAAATTTATTTGTTTATTTGACAATTGTGAAAATTATCATACACTAGCTTAGGCCCCCTGTATTGGTGTTATCATCTGGATAGTAATGCCTACATGGCTCACTATTTACGAGAAAATCTAATGCAAAAGTAGTTGTGGCGTGATTTTTTATAACAACAAGAGCGGACATTTTCAACTTTTGTTAAACGTTTATAAAACGCTGCATCAATTTTTTTAGAAAACGTATTAAAGTTTTGTGTTCGACGTTTTTAAAACGTTGTGTGCTATAAGGGTAATGATGCTGATAACATGTAAAAATTTCAAAACTCTATGGCCTAACGGGGTAGTTTGTTTGCCCATTCATTTTTAATATTAGAAATATAACCTATCAACTAAACGAGTATATTTATATTACAGTAGTTAGGCCTTCTTTATTAATCATATTATTTATCATTTAAAACCTTAAAATGCACGTAACATGTACTTGAACAAATTTACTGAATGAAGACTTCTCATAGATTCTCTTAATAGAATTCTACATGGACCAAATACTCTGCAGAAGAATACAAAGTAGATCCGAGCATTTAAATTTTATGTTAGATTCACCATGGATTCACGTATGCCATGGCATTTTAGATATGAAAATTTAATTTGAGTAGAGTACTTGAAACCACAAGTAAAATTTTACATAGCAGAAATCATAGCTAAATGACCCTATTGAAGAAGTTTAAACTAATTTTTGCACTAAATCTCCCCTTGAAAACCACGAGGATTATTAGTCCAATGTATTCTTTAGGGAAAAATTAGCTTTGTGTAAGCTCTATTTTTCTACACTCAGAATTCCATGTAAACGTATTTTCCCTAATAGCACACGACGTTTAAAAAACGTTAAAAATAAAACTTTAAAACGTTTTGGGAAAAGTTGATACAACGTTTTATAAACGTTTTGAAAACGTTGAAAATGTCCGCTTTTTTTGTTATGAAAAATCACGCCAGAACCACTTTTGCATTATTTTTCTTGTAAATGGTGAGCCGTTAAGGCGTTACCATACGGATGGTAACACCAATACTGGGGGCCTAAGCTTGATTATGATAGTTTTCACAATTGTCTAATAAACAAATAAATATTTACGTTTATTTAAATTACGTGATAAACAACCTTAAGCCCCCAGTATTGGTCTTATCATCCGAATAGTAACGCCTCTGCGGCTCACTATTTACAAGAGATCTAATGCGCAAGCGGTTCGGGCGTGATTTTTTATAACAAAAAAAGCGGACATTTTCAACGTTTTTAAACGTTTATAAAACGTTGTATCAACTTTTTCCAAAACGTTTTAAAGTTTTATTTTTAACGTTTTTAAAATGTTTTTTAAACGTCGTGTGCTGTTGGGGTACCCTGTGGCAAAAGTTGATGTAGATTTTGGCATGGATCCTCTACAAATAAATTTATGTAGATTGTTTGTACATGCACCGTAGAAAATTACGTTGACCGTTGACTGACATCCTCTATGGTGGAAGAAATAACCTAAGGTGAACTCACGGATGGTCAACATGGAATTTTACGAAGTAAAAAAGGATTGTTTCAGTGTTGTAATCATCTAAGGTATTATCTTATTGGATTTCTATGTGGGAACGTACGTGGGTAAAATTGTGTCGAATAATTGTCTTGTGTTGTTATTACGTTGAAATTTATAGCCTGCAAACAGTCTACGTACAAATCAACGTAGAGTTTTTATGAAAGAATCTACCTTTACTTTAACTACAGGAAGTTTTATTTACAGAATGCCGCGGTCTAGGTAAAATCCATATTGTACGTAAAATCAACTAGGATTTCTATGAATGCATTTCCACTTTTGCATTAGAGTGGATTCATCTACGTACGACTCCAAGTAGAGAACCAGCGAGCTTACTCAAAGCAATTTTTTTCCTGTAGAAGATCATAGGAAAATCCACGTAAGGTTTTAAGGGGAAAATGTATGCGAAAATTAATTTAAACTTTTGCAACAGAGTAATTTATCGCTAGTCAAATTATACTTGTAGGTTTCAATACTGTACCCAAAGTAAAATTTTAGATCTAATGTGCAACGACATACATAAATCGACGGTAAATCTTACGTAGAATTTTCATGCAAAAATCTTCTTTGACTTCTGCTACATACTATTTCGTTTACGTAGAATTCCAGTGAGGAAATCTGCGAGAAGTTCATATTGAGTAAATCTGTTCACGTGCAATTGCACGGTCACCGTGTAATTTAAGTGGATGTTCACGTAAAAATTCTATGTAAAAATGTATCTA
This sequence comes from Copidosoma aretas, assembly GCA_030522625.1. Classification (NCBI taxonomy): domain Eukaryota; kingdom Metazoa; phylum Arthropoda; class Insecta; order Hymenoptera; family Encyrtidae; genus Copidosoma; species Copidosoma aretas. The sequence goes on along the minus strand of JAPYYV010018003.1, from coordinate 2,909 downwards.
GACCGCTGCAACGAGAAAACTTTACAAATAAATATCCAGCAAAGCAAGCACTCTAGATCACTGCATTACTATTTTTTTTTTAGTAACAAAATATAACCAATAAATAAGGCCTAGAAGGTGCACTATAAATCTTCTTAGCTATAAGGTTATATTTCCAATATTAAAAATAAATGAACTAAGTCACCTACATCTTTGGGCAGAAAAGGTCTAAATTTTTGAAATGTTATCAACGTTTTTATAGGCAAAGAAGATAAAGAAGTGAGCACGCAGCTAAAATAATTGAACTTTTACAGTTTTATAAATCCTCTGATTAAAAATCGACAAGCCAAATTAGCACGCAGAGTCATAATGTTTCAAGTTATTTGTCGTAGATGATTTTTTATTAATTAATAAATGCGCTGGGTCATTTGATCATAGTTTGTTGATAATGGATTATTAACTTAAATAACCAATACGCTCGGTCCTTATTTTAAAGATTATTTTTAACAGATTATCTGTATATTTATTAACACTAAGGAGCTTCGCCTCCCGTGCGCTTCCCGCGCGAACCCCCCACTGTTAATAAAATATATTGATTTCCATTATTTTTGAAAAAATAAGACAATTATCATTTTTATAACATTTATTATTTATTTTTATTATTTAAATCACTTTTATTCAATTTTTATGAATCTTGTTTTTTAATTTTCCCTCTCTCAGGCAGTCTCAACCGATCACATAACGAATAAAAAGGCTTTAGACACGTGACAATCAATTTTTTATCATAAGATTTGGGTAGTGTCAACATCATAAAGATATAGAAAAAATGTTCGCTAATGATATTCATACCTGCAAGCGGCAACAATATTGGCAAATAGAGAGAGAGGGGTGGTTGCGGAGTGCCCTTTCAATCTTTTTCTGGCAGAAAGCTGTGACTATGTCTACCACCACAACGACTACGACTACGACTACGACTGCGACTAAGATTACGACTAAGACTACAACTACGGCTATGACTACGACTAAGATTACGACTACGAATACGACTAGGACTACGAATTCGACTACGACTGAGACAACGACTACGTCTACGACTACTGATATCATGACTTCAACCTCGACTACGACTACGACTACGACTACGACTACGTCTACGACAACAACTACAACTACGACTACAACCACGACTATGACCACTTCTACCATTACTACGACTACTACTACTACTACTACTACTACTACTACTACTACTACTACTACTACTACTACTACTACTACTACTACTACTACTACGCCTACCATTACGACTACGATTACGACTACGACTACGTCTACTACTAAGATGCTGAATATGACTACGACCACAACTATGACTATAACTACGATTTCGTCTACGTCTACGGCTACTACTACGACTATGACTACGACTACGACTACAACTACGACTACGAATGGAACTTTAACTACGCTTACCTCTACGTCGGAGACTACAACTAGGACTACGACTACGACTTAAACTACGACTACGACTACGACTACGGCTACGACTACGGCAACGACGACGACTACGTCTACGAACACTCGAACCTCTGGTCAGTGGTGGGAATAGCATGCGTCTGTAATAACTAATCACGCATTTATTAGCTCATTGTAAACACATTACAGCTGCTATGGAATCTAATTTATTTCACGCGTTACGCGCAAATTTATGCCGCATATGAAATTAAGCGACATGATTTAGATTTGCCATGATGCGAGATTGAAAAATCATTAAGCACCCGGAAACTTTTATTTATAGCTTTAAAACAATAGCACGCAAAATTTTTTTACAATATGTGAAAACTGAAAAATTTTACGCAAAATTTTCGGGCTACTGTTGCAACTTTTTCAAATCTCTCGGGTGCCCATGTCACACGAACAAGGCGGTTTAGCAGCATTTGGCGTCGCTAGGACTTGGATGGATAACGGTTTAAGTCTCGCCATCTCGCCTTTGCAGTTGGCGTCAACGGTCGATCAACGGTTTTTTGTCGTTGAGGACAACGTGAGCGGGAGTGCATAAGTTTAGTCCTGGTGCCTGTCGACGTATAGGGACCTGGTGTTAAACAATCATCGACGCCAGCGTTACGACTGGCAGCGTACAGAACTATCTGATGGAAAAAATTCAACATCTTCATTTAACCACATGCAAAATGCAGTACACCTAATTGTTATCACCCGAGAGCAGAGTCGTCATTTTAAGTGAAATAAAATTACTGTTGGAAATAATATACGTAACTGTCTACAGATTCGGCGTAAAAATGTTCTTAAGTTTTTATTATATTTAAGACACACTGCACTATATTTGTATTTTATATCGCTATAGATATACTGGCGTGTTAAAATTTACAACTGGAGTGGCGCTGGTGTTCTATATGCCAGGCCTCTATGGACACTCGGACAGAACTTAGGCAATACACCAGGATGTTTAGGGCCAGGTTTCCCAGAATTTCTTTTGCGGTAGTTTTCTTGGTTAACCTGGCCCACGGGGCTTCTCGTCAGCCATTAGTGCACTAAGACTATTAGAGTATACAACTAGTGGCCAGGAAAAGAGGAAGGGGGGCAAGCGCACACAGACTACTGAGTGATTTCTGAACTGATGTTCATTAAGACTACTGGCTGGGTAGCCATGTGAGCCCTGGGTAACTGCAGGTATGATTGTAGAATTAGGTCTAAGTTGAAGTGTTAGTCATCTCTACGGCAGCTTCTATTCGCTACGTGCACAATTTTCAAGTAGCGCCGCCAAGGGAAAACCGAGAACTATTGGCCTCTCACAGCAGAAGGCAATACTCGCAAAACGTGCTTGATACAACATTAAGATTGAAATGAAAAAGGAAAGTGCTGCAGATCGTAAGGTAAATTGTGATAAAAAGTGTATTGAAGTAAGAATTTGT
>JAPYYV010018001.1:0-17422 GCA_030522625.1 Copidosoma aretas | reverse complement strand
GTAGTATCGAGAAGTGCGAAATCGGTTTCCAGCCGACCGTTAAGGTTAGAGAGAGAGAGAGAGAGAGAGAGAGAGAGAGAGAGAGAGAGAGATAAGAGAATGTGTAGATCGCGGGGGGCGCCGAGGCTCTAAAAAAAGGATACACAGGTGTTTTTAGGATTCTCCCGCGCTATACGGATCGAACATTCGAAACTTCGCGATACAGCGTGAGTGTCGCGTTTCTTCCTTCTAATGAACCTTGCGTATAGGTCTATCTGTTTCTCTAAAATCGGGTTCAGGGATACTCATGGCATTTGTACCTGAAGAAGGAATGTATCGTTTCGGAGTCATCGTTTTGCGAATACTTTCTTTCAGGAGGCTCTTTTGATCGGCCGAGCATTGTCGTGACTTGAGTTAAATGATGTCCGTAACATAAAATAGTACGAAATAAAGTATTTAAGATTGTTTTTTATCAAGTACAAAAAAGATTCATTCTTAATCGTTTAGCCATTATCTTCTTAGTACGGTAGAAATAAGAGCGAATTCCACATTGGGGAGATTATTTCATTAAATGAAACTGTTTGAATCCACCTGGATCAAACGAATAATCCACAAACCTCGGTCGAAAAACGAAAACATCCCAGCCTGGTCGCAACATATTCCGACCCTGCAGCTTCTCGATAGCAGCCCGACAATTTCATTGACACACTTACTAAAATTAAAAAAGAAAAAAAATCCACGCTCGCATCCCCGGCGTTCTCGCGCACAGATAGCCGGCGCGGCAACTCTCGCGATCAGGTGCCATAATTGCGCCAAGCCTGTCAACCCCGTGCGCACAAGAGCAGCCATCAATCGCCCGGGGCACCGCTGCTGCTGCCGCTGCTCTTAACTCGTCGTCCGCGCATCGGGATAGCGACTCCGGAACGTTAATAACAGAGGGAAAGAGAGCGGCCTTCCGAGCCCGCGATCGGCCCGCGATTAGCTGGAATCCACGGCAAGTGCCAACAGCGTCGACGTCATCGCTGCTGCTGCTGCTGCTGCAGATCATCCGTAGATTCTCAGTCCTCCTTTCGGAAGCGCTGGCTCCTCGCCGTTGGCGAGCGCGTAAATATGTAACAGCCGTTAGCCGCCGCCGCGATGTGCCCCCTGTAACAGCTTGTCAAGGATTTTCCCGAGATTTCGTGCATGGGTAATTGCCGCGGTGGCGCGGCAGACGGCGGTGCTGAAAATACATCCTCGAGTGTATGTATTTGGGCCGTAGGCCGAGTCATATTAGATTTGTTGGGACTCGCGAGCGCGGTATACACAGGGAATACGGCCGAGTGTGGATTGAATTAACGAGCCGGGGAGTGGGGGTGAAAGGTAATTATTTATTTTTATTTTTCGCACTGCCGCGGCTCGCCCGAGCCGGGGAAGGAGATGGGTTTCAAAAGATATGGATTGGAAGGATGAAATTCACCGCTGCGCCACTGCTACTGCGTGCAGTGGGTTTTTTCAATTGAAACGTTTCGATTTTGATTGAGCTATTGCAAATCAAGTTTTGGTGGGATTGCCGCGACTCGGTGTGTTCGGGATGGGTAATGCGGGCGTCTAATTGTTATTGGGCTTGCGCAAATATATATACCACGATTCGTGCGTAAATGAGGTTTGTAATTGAATCTTCGTGTAAAAAACGATCGTTAATAGCACGTTCAATAGATTTGGAAACGGGGAGTAATTTGGAAATGTTCGATGATTCGCAAAAATGTTTCCTAGCTTAGAGTTTTAACCATCATCAAACAGATGCTTTCATTATTGGACGTATTTCGTACACCGCGTTGATTGCGTTGATTATTAAATTTAATCGGTGTCTAATTGAAAATTTTCATCCGAGCCAGAATTAAGCGGGGGACTGGGGTGAAAAATTCCGGATTACAGATTTCCTTTATTAATCACAATTAAAATGTAACCACGGGCTAATTAATTCAGCGGGCCCCGCGATAGCTGACCCAATGGCTCTTACGAAATTCAACTCCCATAGACCCTCATCCATCTTCCCGATTTCACGTGTGTGTATCTAATCATGTATAAGTGCACCGCGCACAGCTCTCTCGGGCGCTATATCTCGAGCGCAGTGAAGGTGGAAATGCCGAATAATTTTCACATCAAACATGTCCCCTGAACAAAAGTATCCAAGCGGAATTAGTCGCCCCCTAATGGTCGCGCTCTCGAAACTCAAAACACATCGGCGCTCAGAGCGACCATAAATAATAAAGTGCACATATACATACATGCACTTGCTTGTGTGTCCACACGCGGTGCCCCGCCGCCAACGTACACGATATCCGCAAAACTCTCGCTCGAGTTCATAAATTAGTATTTTAATTTGTATTGCCGATAAATCATGCACTGCGCGTACAAAACCACACCTTGCGAGAGCCTCTCGCTCTCTCTCTAGAGTGGAATTTGTACGCCTCATTTCCCCCAGGAAAGTCACAAAAGCACCAAGGGGGAAATTAAACAAAGTCCCGATATCGACTCTTGCTGGACCGCGAGGGCAAATGACGGCTGTCTTTTTTCCCGTACGCGTGTACCAACGAGTGTATCGTACGCGATGGAGACGAGTCGCGGAGACGTATGGCGCCTTCCTGAAATAAACGATCAAATCGCTCTTGTACCGTCCACGAGCGTATATCTTTACTAGTTGCTTGCTCTGCCTTTCTCGGATCGTGACTGGCGTTTGCTCTTTTATATACGTATATATGTATATATATATAACTTGGCGAGTCTGTATGCTGCTTCCACTACGACTATTACTCTGCCTATAAGGTCCACTCGACATTCCAAAGCTCTTGTACCTTTTGAATTTTTTATTTTATTTCTTTCTCTCCGTCTTCTTCAAGTGCGATGGTTGTCAAGTATAGACTTTACGTACAATAATACTACTACGTCTTCAAACACATTATTGCGATGACTCAATTTCCATCTGAAACTACGTAAAACCATACTTTCTTACCATTTTTTACGCATCATATACATTTTTTATTCGACGTTCCATTAGCAAATTTGTAAAATTTAGAAATAAATTTGGTTAACTATTAGCCAGCCAATGACACCTGCTGGATGGATACATGATCATGTAGACCGTTCGATCGTGGGTGATGACTTGTTTGAATTATTGTTTTTGAAAACCTTTCAGTTGAGATGATGAACTGTTCAGTCCGTACAATCATATAAGTGTTCTGGGTATGGTTTTAGAAACGGTTTTACAAAGTACGCAAGTGTCCATGAGCCAAAGCGACTCGCGATTATTATTGACGGAAATTGTCTCCGCGACGTGATCCTTTGTAACAGTTTGAAGATAAAATCCTCATCAGTTGCCAACGAGTGCTGCAGTGTTGAACGTCGAGGGAGCCGAACAATCCGTCCACAATGGCCGGATCATCAGGCTCGAGGTTATTTGTGAAAAAAAGCAATGATAACAAGCTCCCAATTCCACGGACGAGAAAAGCGTTTCGAATACACCGTTAGATCGGAAATCCTTATCCCCGGCACTTTTTCGCCGCACTCGCGCGCGCACACGCGACCTTGCGGTCCTCCTCTCGCGCGCGACTGTCCCCCGCCGGGCGCAGTGTAGACTTCGCGAGTCCGATAAACAGCCGCCTCTCGGCGCGAATAATTCAACGATCCATCGGCGGATGGCAGCTCTCCCGGCGCTAATCTTGACGTTCGAATCGCGAGCTCGCGGACGCGTCGCGCTTCTACTCTCTCTGCCCACGGGCGTCCCGGCTCGCTTCTTCCTCCCCCGGTCTCCCTTCGACACTCCGTCGGCGGACTGCACCGTTAGCGCGCGGTGACGGAACAGTGACGCGCGGCGCGTCCCAAGTGTCTCCCGGTCTCTCCCTCTCATGAGCGGCGCTGCATACACCTGGAGAGGGCTTAATTTCCGCGCGTCCCACGTGCATGCACGGATGAATGGAAAATCGAGAGTGCAGTCGATGAGGAAGAAGAAGAGAGCCGTCGACGCTTACTGGGACGTTGCTTATGTAAGCTCGAGGGTTGTGGGATTTTCTCGGATCCGAGGCGATGGTTTGTTGCGGGTTTCTTTTTTCATCCTTCTTCTTTACACTGTGCGGGATGACGAAGGTGAACGATTAGCGGAATCTTATCGTTTGTTTGAAAAAAATCGTCTTTATTCCTAGAAACGCTCTTCGTAGAAACGTCCTACCGACTCTAGTCTAAAATAGCGTTGCAACTTTGAGTCATGCACTATACTTGCGGATGATCCGACAATAATTTTAATTCGGTAACAATTTCATTGAAAACCATCGTGTACGAACGGAGATGAATCAGTGGGGCCAGTAAATGTGATTGAAAAAAATCCAGGGCTCACCCCCCCTCCCCCCCCCCCTCCTCTCCATCCTCTTTGAACGCGAAAATCAGAACAGGCTCCCTCGTCCCGGCGTCAGCTCCTTCGTGCGGTAATTGAGCTCGGAGCCGAGAATAGCCATAAGCTTCAGCTCAGCTAACCGGCGAATGTCGGACCGAGAGTCATCACTTTGTCACGAAAGCCAGTAGAGTTGGCCCGTTTCTTGTGCACTTTTTGCCCGATTCATTATTATCATTATTATTATTATTATCATCATGGAAGCGTCGGCGGATTCGCCGCAGCTTCCGCTTGACGCTCGTGACAGGCTCGCTCTCCCTCTCTGGTATACTGCGGTGTAACGGGCTCCTGCAGGATATGTAGATATATGCGCGCGCCTTTTCCTCCAATACATCGATATATACCCTGTATTAGGCCGTGTCGTACGTGCATCAGTCGGGGGTCTTCTCGGAGGCTCCATTGTCATCGGGCGATTGTTCTTGTAGAGTCGCGTGACACTTGCAATGCATGAGCGAGCACGTGCAGCTGTGACACTGCTGTGAGTATATATACGCTGCTCTTTAAGAGCGTGACGCCGAGTTGAGAGGGCTCGATGGATTGACGTGCGCTACTGTCGTGCTTCTGTACTTTCTATCGACACGCCACATCGGGTCGAGTTTATTGGTACAAAACACTTTTTGATTTTGCGTCGATCGTCGCTATTTTTATCTTTCGACCGAATTTATTCTTCGCGTAACTAGAGTATTTTTTTAATTTTTTTATTTTAACTTAGATTGATGTCTAATATTGATCGTACTGGGCTATAGCATTATTTTATAACCGTATACATTTGTGGTGCGTCATTAATAAAGAAAAAAGTTGTTTGAGTAGGGCAGGTAGAATAGAAAGACAGATCTTGCAATTAATGTGTCAGGAAACTGTGTTCGAGCCCCCATCATCAATGATACCGCACATTTCGCCACATAGAGTTTACGGGGGGCTTGAAGTTGGTCAAATGCGCGGCAAGCCCTACAAACACGCAATAAGTGAATCAATTAGAAAAATAAGAAGGACAAACCTTTTTTCATTCGATATCGTGTTATTTTTTGGAGCACGTGAAATCCTCTTTTTTCTAACAACTGTTATAGGTACTCTCGTAAAGACAAAGTTGTCGCGTCTCTTCAGCGATTTATACTGACGACAACGTCGCGACTCGTCGACTCAGCGCATGCAGAGAATAGAGACTCTTTACATCTCCGTGCATTTTTTCGGCCACGTTACAGTTGTTTCTCGGTTTTTACACACGCTTGCGCAAAAGATGTCGCAAGAAGTTTGTCGCTGAGTGCTCAAAAATCGCACCAGACACACGCGCAGGTATAAGGTAAAAGTACGCCTCTCACGCTCAGATTTTCCCTCGCTCTCGCGTGTACCTCATTTAATGTCTCCCCCCCCGGAGGTATACGTGTTTTCGGAATAATTTAATGTGCCCGCTCGCAGCGAAAAAATTTTACGACTCTGTGCCCGCAATTTGTGCAATGTCACCTTTCCCATCTGTTTGTACGCTAAAATGATAGAAAAGCACTTTACAATTACTCCCCGATTGATAAATCAACTAAAAACAATCGCCGAGAATCGTTATACCGCGCTGTTCTGTACAAAAAGCGTCGGCCGAACCGAAAAATTCCGTCCGATTGATCAAACGTTCAGCCATAAATTTTGCAGCGAGCGCCATTATTCTCCCGAGTAAATTGGACAGAGCCAGAGTACGGACACCCGCGCTTACATTGCGCGCAAGAGCCCGAGAGAGAGAGGAGTACAATACCCGCAGCGACCGAGTATATGCACGGCGCACCAATTCGCAGGATACGCATAAGCGCGCAAATGATCGAAGTATAGCAAGAGAGTCTCGCCGATCCTTTTTCGTCGCGCAGCGATGAACAATGCCGTACGCGCGGGGCGGCGCGGGCTCCCTCCTTTTTCCCAAACGCGCATCATCTCTCGCTCTCCCGTGTCGCGGCCGATCCTTTTTCGTCGCGCGGCTCCCCCCTTTTTCCCAACCGCGCATCACCTCCCGCTCCCCCGTGTCGCGGCCGACATTATTCCCCCCCCCCCCCCCGCCCTTTTGTATTATTCTCTCGACGGACGAACCCAAAACGCGGCGACCCGCGAGCGACTGTACTACTCAAGCGTCGTCGCCGAGGCGCGGTATTTACGAGCACTTTAGCCCCGGCTATCGTACCGCGGACTCTCTTGCGCCGCGCGCGCGTGTCCCTGTAGGCAAACGCTCTATAGATGCGAAAAACTCTCTCTCGCGTCTCTCGCATGTAGAATGCAGGCGCGCGCGTATACCCGGCACACACCGAGAAACCGAGAGGGGGAGCGCGCGGGTGACACGCGTAGCGTCTCGCGGACGCGTTCGTAAATTTCATTGCGCTCGCGGAGAGAGAGGGAGAGCTGCTATACTGCACGTGTATAATATGCATACACACGGGCACACGACTGTCTTTCTCGTATGCTCGTATATATACGCCGGCCATGTTCGTCTATCGTGGGAACGTGACACTTTCACGCCGGCTTATCTAATTTATCCGAAGGTCGCTCTCCCTGCGTCTCTCTGTCTGTGTGTGTGTGTGTGTGCGTGTGGCGTGGTGCATATAACGCGCGCGCGCCCCGCCGCCGATCCATCTATCCATCTCTCCTCCTGCAGGCGCTGCACTTGCAGAGTGCACGGGAGAAAATAGAGAGAGAGAGTTGTGCGTACCTGTATACATTATACACACGAGAGTTGCTCGCGCGTGAAAGTGCATTGTAGATGTGCATGCAGCGAGATATCATAACCGGTGGGCCCCAAGAGAGGGCGGTGGGAGGGAGAGCTCGAAAAGTCACGCATGTTTAATCGATTTACGCTCCACTTTAACGACTGCCCCCCGGGTGCCTACTATACTGCATAGTCCGTCCATACCTTCCGTGCGCCTATGCGTATATTATGTGCCTGCGCTATACCTACACTCATGCAGGCACGGTATATATAATACACACAAACGCACGTAACAGGTGCACGCGAGAGTGCGCGAGTGCGTGCGAGAGCAAGCGCGGCCCCGATCGCTAATTGATGGGCGCACCGGGGCACAAATTGCTTTACGCCGCAAATTAGCTTTTTTTTCCCCCACCTCCTCCTCCTCCTCCTCGCCGATCCGTTCTTCTTTTTATTCTCGCTATCGCGAGGGTGTACGCCCGAGCGAGAGAGACGTGTCCTGTCCAGTGTCTCTTTCTCTCCTCCTGGACCCCGTGGTTCTCCCCGTTCGCGGGTTATATGCGGTCCGATGCTTCCTTTTTTCAACGCGTTTTCGCCGCGGTGATCGCGCGCCCGTGCCTCTTGGGCCGCGGGGCGGGATGCAAATGTTACCACGAGCAAGCATCAATTAGATCGTTAATGTTCATCTTTATCTTTCGTGATTTGTGTAACTTGATAGTTTCGCGAGAGGGAATAATAGAGCGGTGGACCTTTTTTTAAGTTTTTTTTTTTTTTTTCTTCATTCCTGCGGATGTGAAAAATGGATGCGTTCGGAATGGATTTTTGGAAACCTTGCGTCATTACAGCTGTCTAGGGGGACCGCTGTTAAAGTCGCGATGGAAATTTCAACTCAGCGCAGGAGGCAAACTTTTCGCGAATCGCTTTTTTTTTTTAAAAGTCGTTGATCCGAAAATCGATCCACGACAGAGATGTCGTAGTGTCGGTCAAAGTTTAGATTTTTAATTTCATACAAATATACGATGCTCTTCCGAAAATATAGAGCTTTACAGTTACGTCGTTTCATTTTGAAAAACATACGTTTTGCTCTATGATAAAAAATACCACCTAACAGATATTCTACAAAAAATATGGCATGTGAAAAAATCGTATCAATATAATATTCATAAGATAACAAATAAAAATTTCATCATACCGTACATCCAACATAAATGATGTCCATTCAAACGTTTGGTACATGCATGGATAAAAAGTTACGGTAGATTGAGATTTTCAGTAGTTTTTTAATTCATGCAATCGTTGCGATTTTTTTTCACGTTTAGTGTTGATATAATGTTTTTATCAAAAATAATGTTGATGTAAATAATGCTATCAAATCATACTTGTAGCACAATTCTTATCGAACGGTAAATCCAGGACGGATCCAACTACCTTGATAAACATATGCCCCGTACGATGAAGTAAATTTTCATACAAACGTCGTGCATGTAGCGAATAGAGGACTCTAAAACGCAACTCTATATATATATACCCCGATTAAACGGTTTTCTCCGTCAATTGCATGTCCGACGGCGACGCGGGCTCGAGTAAAAAGTTCACTTCCTTGCTCGTAAAGGTATCGTTGACATTACAGGCCAGCCTGACCCTCATGCGACGCAACTGTCGACTACGACGACGACATCGTCTTCTGGCTTGCTAAGGAGGTAAAGAGAGAGAGAGAGAGGGGGGAAAGTTGCAAATGGTCCCTCTTTTTCTCTCCGTAGCGGACCGTCGCTCGTTAAACGTATAAATCGAGCGAACGCATGCGAGAACCGTATATACATATAGATGCACAGGGGACTATAGGAGACTTCGAAAGGACGATGAATATTTGATTCTCCCCGTGTGTAGGTACCCATGTGTGCAACGGCGCTGAATTTATGGTCGGCGAGAAAACTCGGTCGAACTCGTCCGACTCGTGACATCCTTATTATTCTCGACTACCCCCCCCCCCCTCCCCTCGCTCTTCCTCCCATGGTCCCCGCGATGACTACGATGTAAAAAGACCGATTGTACGCGCCAAGTGCGCCTCGTACACGCTCTCGCGTGCGTCGCTGCAGGGTTTCGAAAGTTTTTAGACACGACGAGCGCGCTTACGAAAATTCGCCGCCCTTTTTGGGGCGGGCCTATAAGCGGCGGCGTGGGAAACCCTCGGGCGTTGTCGTCTTTTTTGTTGCTGTTGTTCCTTTCGGGCCCCCCCCCCCCCCCCTATTTTACTGCCCTGGCTTCGAATGGACATTAATTTCGCGTTTGCGCCCTTGCGACCCTTTTTCCCCCCACATTGTGTTTAGATGAGAGGTGCTGCTCGCGTACCTTTGCAGCGTTTCGGGGCAAACGACTAGAGTTTCCAACAATGCCTCGGAGTCTGTATGTATGTGCTTATAGTCGTGGCGGAGCTCTTGATTGATCGACGCAGACAGCGATCGAAAGTTAAATTGACATTTGTATGTGCGCAGGTATGCGCGCAAGCAGCAAGTTGCGAGTGATTATTTTGCGAGGAGAACTGTGTGCTTTGGGAAATCGCGGGTATGAAGTTGATGATAGAATTGTTTATTGTGAACGATAATACAGTGTAGTGCAAACGTGTTGCACTTAAATTTTTTTTAAATTTCGTTTTTACGAATTCACAATGACCAATTTCATGTACAGATAAAATGAAGCCACTTTGATCTCTTCACTCGTCGTTGGCCTGTCTTACCTCACTCGACTGTTTCTACTGAATTTCGTAGATAATAATATGAACTCTTAGCTTTAAAGTTATAAAGTATACCGTGGACTGTTAAGTTCAATAAACTATCAAAGTAATATTCAGAAATGTAAAAATAAACATAAAATATATTTAAAAATTACAAAAATACGCTTTCATAATTAGATAAAAAATCAAATAATTTTTCATCGTCCGCCTGACTGATAAAAGCAGGTGTGTTTCCAACGTTGTATGTTGAAATAAATAGTTGGGTGGCATATTTTTATTGATTACAAATTTTAGCATTATAACTTTTTCGTACATTTTTGCGTCATCAGAGAATGGTACATATTACATCTAAAATGCATTATGGATACAAAAATTATTGAAAATGATAATCACAGAAATCCCACTTAACACCACCCAAGAGACCCTCCATATTCTGGACTGACCCCTTTATTACCTGCCAGCGGTAAGCAAATAAACGAGCCTTATTCGGTCAAAAAAACAGTGAAAAGAACCCAACCTGTTTTCTTGGGGCAAAAATCCAATCAAGCGTACACCCATCGATAAAAAATAAGCGCTCTTACGGTCAGCCCTCCTCGAGCGACCATCTTACGGTGTTTATAGATATATACACTACAAGGGCGCCAACGTTGGCGCGATCAAAAAATCAGGAGCTTCCATGTCACCATAACCATTTTTTTTCTCCCTCCCTCAGGGGCCCAGCGTGCGATATGCAAATGCGCCGTCGTTATGCCGTCTTACGCTTCTTAGCGGCTCGTCAAAAAGCGCGCATGATGTAGTAATCTTTATCGGATTAGCCGGCAGCAGCAGCTCTCCAGACCTGCAACGGCAGCGGCCGACCGAGATGGAGATGTTTTTTTTTTGTGAAAAAATTTAGGGCTCCTCGCTCTCCTTTCGTCCGCAAGATAATCCGGGCAGGTATGGTAATTCAAGAGCAGCGCGGACGCGTATATGGACCTCTCGGCTCTAAAGGCAAGCTGCGCGTGCGTTCTTTTGGTTTGTCGTCACCTTAATTTTTTGTTTTCTGCTCCCCGAGCGTACGGAGCGAGCTGGCCGTGCTAGAGCTGCAGCATTGTGCGGAACCTCGGAGCACTTGTACGTGTACTTGTATATCCGAGATCGAAGATCTTAATGCCCGATAGCGCTTGCACGAGATACACGAGCCTCGAAAAATTGCCCTTCAGATCGCTGTTCGTGCAATTTAGATTAATTTATAACTTCTTTAAGCTGACGGGGTTTATTAAATTATATGCGTGCAGCTCGTTTATGTATGAAATTCCGAGAGAGTTTTCAATACGGGAGCTGAGGCGATTCTTAAGCTATCGTCAACAATAAATCACGTGTGATCAAACGGTAGTAACGGTACAGATTAGACCTTTATGAAAATGTTTAGTAAAAACTATTTTTAATGAAATTTCCAAGTCAATATCGATGTATCGATTGGATCGTTTATACTTTTATACTAAATTGTTAAAAGCTATTTTTGAGATAAATCATTTTTCCATGCTGTATGGTTTTAAATTTTTACATATATTATCACAAGTATTACTTACATAATTTCTATTGGTGTATCTGGTTTTATTAAAAATTAAATTGTTACAGAGTGATCGTAAAAAACATTACGCATAACGAATTAGAAATTATTTCAAAGGGGTTTTTAAATAAAATAGATTTTATCATGATTTATAGTACTAGGCAGTTTCTCAAAAAATATTGAACACGTTCTTTTTCTTTCTTTTTTTACAGAATCAATAAATAACAGAGATAAAGTACATAATGGTTCAGGTGTGGAGGCTTATTATGTCATAGGGATACATAACTTTTCGTAATAGATATCACTTTTTAAAAATACTGAAAAATAAGTGAACATGTGACATTGATGAAGTATATTGTTCAGGCACAGTTTGCAAACAATTTTTGTTCATACGTTTTTTATAAGCTTTTGCTAGACGATTAAAATTTGTATAGTATGTTAAATATATTAGTAAATCCGTGATAAACGTTATCATTCCGTGGATTGAAAACATTTTCATAAGTCGTCTTCTGCAGAAATTTTTTACGATTTCATCACCTTGGTACCTCAGAAATCAAACTTTTTGTACGTTTGATTACTTTTATAAGATAGAAAAATATAGCAACCAGCGGATAAACTTATACATGATCTATTGTTTTTTACCGTTCGTTGCAATATACATATTTTTTAAAACATATGTTCCATTTACCTTTTTCTGAGTAAGTGTGCGTATCTGGACAAATGCATCTGCTATACACTTCTTTAACTGTTCCTCTTTTAATTTCAAGTCACTATCTTCTTTCTTATTTCCTATTAATTTAAAAATGGATTTTTTCCCGCTTTTTTGTGCTTTGTAATTATTGATATCTGTTTGTACAGTTTTACAGTAAGTAACTTTATGTTCGACGTCTTTAAGTTCGGTTATAAGTGTCGGTGAATTTGTAGTTATCTCCAAGTTAAGCTCGGTGAATGTGTAATGCACGTAACCTTCGATTAATTGAACCAAGGTATTTTGTGGAGGTTTATCCATCTTGGCTCCATTAATAAAATCGATGTTGTGAGAGACATCGGTGAAAATCCCTACCTTTTCTTTGACACATTGATCATGGTTGATGTATTTTCTTAGTCCAATAACTTTATTTTCATAGACAAGAGGACTTCCACTGTCATCCTATAATATTTGAAAACTCTGTAAATACTTTAAATCACTAGTATAGTTAAAATAGTGACTTTTTAATTTTACGAATCATATTTTATTGTAGAGCTTTTAATCTACCTCATCATCGAAATTTCATCATAAGTAACGTAAAGCACAGCAAAACATTATTTTAAATCAAATTTTATTCAAAATATATAGAAAATATTATGATTCAAATCAATTATAAAAATAAAATCAAGATATACTTACATAGCAATTCGTTAATCCTGCAGTACAAAGTTGATCCGGATGGTTGTCACATAATATGTTATTTACTACTTTAGTCACCGCATATGTCAGTTTATAATCTTTGGAGTCTCTTAAAGCCCTGGGTGAAAGTAAAGAAGCTCCATAACCTACTACTTTTGCTGATTTACCAATAAAATTCTCATTTTTCTCAGGTAATGATATCAGTCCAATATCGACAGGAAAATTTTCTTTCAACTATAAGCATTTAAGATGATGGAAGGAGATTTTAAGCAATTATCTACAGCATTAAAATTTTATAAATTTATAGGAATATAGCCCTCACCCTTAAGACTGCAATGTTAAATTGGCCCTCCCTGACTTGTGGTTGACAATATATTTTGCTTACTGCAATACTGTGCCCTTTCTGCTTAATAAAATCACTTGTTCCGGCAACAACCACGTAAGGTTCATCATAAATTTTCTGCATAGTAAAATCATAAATGCATCGAGCACCTGTTATAACAATATTAGGAGCAATGAGCGCACCACCACATATGAAGTCTTGGTTTCTTCCGTAACCAATTCTCAACGAAACGCTGTACAAGTAGTCAGAAGACTCCTTGGTCTTTATAATTTTGGTATTTCGTATATTTTCCACTTCCAGGCTAAAAGCTGAGAAGATATTTCAATGATCAGAAAAAATAATTACTTACAAAATAGTACTTTCAAAAAAACACAATATCACATCTTTTTTAATATTTGGTTATCTACCAGTTTTAAGACGAACATGTAAAATAAGTTTAAATTTTTTAGTCTATAGTGTTTTGAGGATATACAGCTACAAAGTGGTACTATTATGAGTATTGTATGCTAGCTGTGTCACAAACGACGCTTAAATGGTTAAACATAAGACGACCAATACTTATATGTAAAAAAATTAACAATATGAATTGGAAGATGATAAAAATATTCTAGTAGAACTATCATGAAATTTCTGAAACTATTTTAAAAATAATACATGGGTTAAATATTTTTTAAATATATCGATTAGTAATCCACATATACTGGCAAGTTCTAAAGGCCTTAAGCGAAAGCTAGACTTTTTTTCACGACAAGTATCTGCAATATACCTAAGAAAAAGTTTTGGATATATATAATACTAACAAATCATTGATATGATAAAATTTATATTTTTCGGCAAAGTTAGATCAAAAGACGTACCTAACCAAATCGTGCCTATTTTAATAATAATATATAATACAATACTATAAATATGACAAATACGAAAACAAATTCGATTCACTAAATATAGAGTTATGACATTTTTCAAAAGAATCTCTGTTGAATTATTTATGGAAAATTTTTAAATTAATCAACGTTTTTGCATATTTCAAAGTTTGCTTGCAGTATTAATTTTTAATTGTTTACCATTTTTTAATAGTACGGTGAGGGCCACTGCCAAAATTACAGGTAGAAAAGTGCACTTCATGTTTTATTTTTCGAATAAATCTACTTTTGCTTCTACTACAGTCAATATTTTACTTTTATGCTTTGTCCCAATGCACAATCTATAATATGTATCGTTCACTATTACACTCAAGTATCACTTTTAAATTAAAAAGTAACCATCAATGGTGTTATAAGATCCTATTTAAAAAATACACAATCTCCTAAAAAACATAAGTCAATGAGGGTATGAATCATAATTATTAGTTTATTATTCTTTAAATAGCTAGTGTTGGCGAACCTTTCTGTAGAGCGTGTGGTAAATTATTGAGCAAATATTCTTATTAAGTGTCTCATTTTATAATGCCAGTAGACACGTCAGGTGGTCTATGTGCGGTCTTTTATTATACCATTTAAATACAAATGTTTTAATGAATGATTTTATCAACTTGCGTGTGATGACATTGACTGTTTTCAATTTACTTTAATTAGCATCTGAATCGTAAAAAGAGCACTTGCGTCTTTGTAATTGGAATCTCATGTCACCAGCTTAGATAACACGTGCTTCGTACAATTCCCTTAATACTCTTTGAGTTATACAAAATTTAATTTGATGTTGGATTAACAAAAATAGTATAATTTATTAATTATTTTAGCTAATGTCACGTACGATCGATATGCGCGCCCCTCAATAGTAACTCATCAATTTTTATTTTTAATTGATACGACAGAAGAGTAAATAATTATGAAATAGCTTAAGAATATTGTACCTTTGCTCCATAATGTATGTCCCTATTATAAAATGCCGAACAGATAATACTTTTACCAAGATATCTATTTATACATCGAACTTCTCCATTTAATGATATAATTATCATCCTTACAAATGAAATATGTTAGTAAAGAATAATCGAGTTAATTTAAGAGATCTGAGATATTGTTTTGGATTCAGGCAAATTTAGTAAGTCCAAAACTCATCACTATTGCGAATTTATTGATCAACTCTTTACTTTTCTTGGGTGCAAATATATCTGCAATAGATGAGTCTTATATCAAATTTGTTGATATTCAGATTTTTCTTTCGTTGGGAATTTTAAAAACAATGAAAAAAGATTTAATTAATTATTTGAAATATTAAACTCGTGTGGAACACCATTACACAATAAAATGACGTATGAATTTTACACAGCAATACTATTTCCTACATTGGAAATATCTAATGAACCAGGGGTCTGATCGCGATCATTCGATACATGCCAAAAGTGAACTTTTTTTCGATAATCCCTAGACTACGCAAGCGCGTAGCCTTCATTTCTGGTTGTCTTATAGGGACTATCGAAAAAAGTTGTAGGATTTACCACATATCGAATGATCGCGATCTGACCCCAGCAACAACTGTGTAGGATCAATCCTAGAATTAGGACTAACAAAATTGCTCATGGAATATTTATTCTACAGTAAAATAAAAAAAATACCGTCATTTACGACGAACGCGTGAAATATTTTACGAAAATCAGCCATGTTATCGCAACAAAAGCAAAAAAATATTTTCTTTAATGTTCATTAATATTGCAGTTCCAAAAAAAAGTTACAATCAGTGCCAATTAACGCATAAATTTCTGTAAGTGTCTCCTAAAGTTTCTTGACTAAATACTCCCCTAAACGATTGATCCCCATCCCCATGAATATATTTTCCGACCTTAATTCGAAATGAAGACGCGACTTTCTATCCCTATTTATCAAGGGCTTGGAAAATTATAACTTTATTTAATAAATTGATGTACTTATTTATTCTACTGTGATACAAAACATAATACTACAAATCGTAATATAGCTAAAAAAATTGGGCTTATTCCGTGCTTTCATATGAAATATTTAGATAGAAGTTGTATATTAATGATTTTTAAATAATTTCTCTGCAAATTATTTAACATTTATTCACATTGCGAAGTTATTATTTACTCATATTCCTAATTCATACAGCAAAAGCAACTTTAAAAATAAGTAGCCGGTAGAAAAATGCATTTCATTTTTTACTTTTTCATAGAATTCTTTCTTTTTGTTCAATGCTCCGTTTTGAAACACTGTCTTTATTAATTAATATTACGCGCACGATCTAAATTTGGATCTGAAAAATAACTAGTGCGTCAATTTATTCGAGGGGAACGCCTTTAAAAAATACAAAATACTGTGCAAAATTACAAATGAATAGAAAAATGTATTCAGTTTGTTGGATCAAATTCAAATAATACTAGTAATGACGTAAATCCATATGAATAATGAGTGAGCAATTTTCAAGCAAGCATTCTTATAAAATGTTTTGTCATTTGGTTTAAGAAGAAGTCTTATATTCAATGAAGTTGTTCCTTTGCAAACATATTTTGATCGTGATATAAGATCGTGATGAATTCAGTCGTTTTCCATGCAGAGACATACCTTCATGAAATAATCAGCAGATGTAGAATTTATTAGATAAAAAATAAGTGTTTAACATCAATAATTGGACTTGACAATGAAAAATCACTTTCTGATGCTACAGTGAAGTTAATTATAATGTTAACTTAATAATTTACAGTATAATTTTGACGTATTAGTATATGGCAATTAGTGTAGGAAAGTTATGTCAGAAATATCAATTTTTCCATAATTATATTATGCTCGGGATCACATGAACGGTTTCTTATGTTTTAGGCTTTGCTAATCATAGAACAACAATAACGAACATTTAAAACCAAGTAGTTTTGTGGAAAAATTTTAGGCATGGGTGTATTGAATTATTAGGTATAACTTATAAACTTTTAGGTTTGCGCCATAAGAAGATCGGTTGTACATAAGTTGCGAGGAAAGTTAACAATATGGAAAACTTTGACCAGTACATGGTTAGCGTAGAAGTTATATCTGTAGATCGTCTGCGGCGTATTATCAGTGGAAATATAAACATAATAAACTTATACTTTGATTCGGCCATGAAAACAGTGGTTTCTTAGACGGACTATTGAATTTGAAAAGAAAATTCGAACATCCCTCAAAGTTCTTGAAACTTCAAAAGTAATACTTTAGTTACCTTTTAATGTCAACATAATTTACTTAAGGTAGTTGTATCCCTGCTACGCTAGTCAGAAGCGGATTTGACCTCGGATTCAACAGTCTGGTATGCCTTCTGTCTCTCTCGCACTTGTGTGAAGACATAACCTTTAGCAGTTTTCACGACGGTTATTATTGTATTTCTTATCTCACAAATACCCTTG
>JAPYYV010017999.1:0-17627 GCA_030522625.1 Copidosoma aretas | reverse complement strand
TAAGTAAGAAATTTAAAATGATAAATTACTATTAAATTATATCAATAATTGATTATAAAATGATAAAAAATAACCAATGAAAGGTTCATAACAGTTTCTTGAATAATAATGATTGCGAAAAAAAAATAAACATATACATATGTATCAATATTAACCTTAAATAACAAAAGAGTCTCTATCAGATTTCAATTAGAAACAATTATTTGATAAATCTGTGAAATCATTTAATTTATTGACTATATTTGTTCCAAATTTTAGCGAATTTTTGAGAGATCGCTTTGGTTATCTATAATTGTACACACATATATATGTGTATCAAAAAATAAACTTTTGTATTTATTATTTAGTCATGAGAATAGAAATATTCAAACAAGGGGGTTGGCGCGCGGAGGGCGCAGGGGGCGAAGCCCCACTAGTATATATATATAGGTATGTACGGGGGAGTCCCCTGGGGGAAGAGAGACCTCGGGACCATATCGCAAAATTGTATCAGTTTTTAGAAAGTCACTACCCAAGCCGAGATCCCAAAAGTCTTATAAAAAGCCTCGCTTCAAAAATTTTCCTAAACATTAACGTTTTTAGATTTAAACAAAAAGATACTTTTTTTCTACCCTGTCTTATTTCCTTATATATTTGCTTATTTAATGATAACCTAAAAAAATTTTCAAGGAAGAAATGAAAATAGATCCCAATCATACGTGTTAATTGATGATGTGAGAGTTGAATGAGTGGTAGCTGAGGTTGACCGGGTGGAAGCAGGGAGAGCCGATACAAATTTTATTGGCTTGAATATCAAACTAGAACAAAAATAACTTGGTGTGGAGGGGCAGGGGGGGGGGGGGGGAGAGGGGGGGGGGAGAGGGAGAGGCTGAGATTTAATGGGAATAAGGTTACAAAAGATCAAAGGGATTAAAAGGACATATAAAATGCCATAATTTACAAGAAATAAAATAAATCTTTGTTTTATGAGTTAAATTATTTCAACTCAACGATATTATTATAAAACTCCGATTAAGCATACGACAAATTTACTATAATTTGGAATTTTTTTAGATTAAAGAAGTATTATCAAGAGACTAAGAGATAACTTATTCAACCCCTATTTAATTTTACTATATATTTTTTTATTCAATAATAATACAAAAAAAATTTTAAGGAACAAATATAAGAGAAACCAAATTATAAATTTCTATCAATAAACTTATAGTGAGGATAAGTGGGAGGGAAGTAAGGGACAGTTAACAAAAAGCTTGAGGAACGGAGGGGAGCGAAGAGGGCTGAGAATCATTTTTGCCAATACAACTATATATTATAGAATGATAATATAGAAAAATACATGTAATACTTGAAATTACGGGGAGATTAGTGGAAGCCATGGGTGAGTGGGGGGAAACAGAGAGAAGCAAGCCCAAAAAAAATTAAGTTACAAATGATGTAACAATCAACGAATAGCTACGTGATTCAAACGGAAGGTAAGGAGAGCCGGAAGAGACCGAATAAGAAGCGAGTGGGAGGGGAGGGGGCTTGTAGGACTCATTTTTGCCAATACAACTATATACTATTGAAAGATAACCTTCTTCCTATATTATATAGTTATATAAACAAAAATTAATCCCCGCCCCCCCCCCCCCACCCGCTCTAACCTGCTACTCCTCAGCAACCCCCAGTCAACCCCTGGGTCCCCCCGGCTTCTCCTCATTCTATCCCTCTCTTCCGCTTCAGCTTACACTAAGCATTACCTCAGCTTTTCCATCATCAATTGACATTCATAATTTTGTTCTATTTATATTTCTCCCTTAAACCTTTTTTTCGATTATCATTAAATAAACAAATATGTAATTAAATAAGATAAGGGTAGAAAAAAGTCTCTCTTAGTATTTAGATATTAATTATATGGTATTGGAAAATTCAGGAGTGCTGTTGATTTATTAAAGACACCACAAAAGTAAAAATTGATATCAATTAGTTCAAATCTCTTAATAATTGAACTGTAAATTGTTTAATTCGTTTTACATTGTGTCACTTTGTATGTAGTCTTAAGCCATCTAATAAACAAAAGAAAATTGTACATTGAGACCCTCAATAGCTGTATTCTGTCAGTAATAATGTACAGAATTGTTAAAAATTACCAACGTTAATAAGTAAGAAATTCATTATTTGGCATTAAGTTAATAACTATTTTTATCATAATGAGTATTTTTTATTTAATTTTCATATACAGTTCAAACAGCATTATATTTTTTTCTTCAGATTTAAAATCCAAAAGTGCACTTTGTGCATTTGTTAAATCTAGTGGCCTGTCAAAAGATCTACAACTTGTCATTCTTTTAAAAGTAATAAAAATACAATTATAGCCTATATCATTGATAAAATTTTTCTATCATTGAAGATGGATGATTAATGTCCTTTTTTTTAACAAAAAATTTTTTCCTAAATCTCCGGGACTATCTATAAAAAAAATTGAATGATATATTTATGTATAAATATAACTTGGAAAATCTTTTTTTGATCTTTGCTCGATTGTACATATAACAGTCCAGACATACTTTTACAGAAAAAAGTATCTTTATAGTTGTTCCTTGGCAACGGAAAATTTTTTGTCAAAAATAGCAAAAAAAATGATTCAAAAGATTTTTCTTCCGATTTTAAAATTTTATTAATATGTATAAGGTCACGATTATTTTTACCATCATTGGAATACTCTGTAAAGTAGTTTTAATATTTATTTCAAATATCAACTTCAATTTTTTCCAATAGCTTAAACCATAAAAAATTGCTGGTTTAGAATAGCAACATAATGCTAATCCTTCGTTAAACATAATACAAACTTAAGAGACGTTTTCAATCGAAATCATGGCAATAGCAGTATCTTTAAAAGTTTCATAAGTGGTTCTATAAAATATTCATAAATCCTCAAATTATGTCATGGTTTTTATTTCATTAAATATTTATTTTCGAAAAAACAGTTTACGATAGAAGGAAAAATCTCATAACGCCAAATAGCTGTATTTATTATATTATTTTCTCGATTTTACTGAGTTTTGAGTTTATTATTAAAAAATGGTTTTAAAGAATAATATAACAAATGAATGATATTGCTACGTAGTCAGTTTTACTTAATTAGTACTGAGTAGTATAAGATGTTTCAAAATTTTCTTGAGAACCTTTAAATTCAATTCCCTCAGAAACTGGAAGATTGGCACGCAGAGCGCGAAAAAGGGCGGAACAATAAATTATATGCTGTTTGTAGACTTTAAAACAGCATTTGACACGGTTAATGAAGAGAATAGGGATACGTATAAAAATGATGAAAATGTTTAAAATAATCTATTAATGAACAAAAAAATAAGTAATAACGGATCAGGGGCTAACATATACATGAAAAGCAGTCAAAAAGTAATAAAATAATAGGTATGAATCAGTGTACAATCATGTTTATTCATAGAGTATATAGACAATAAGTTGATTTAGGATAATAAAGGAAGTGTTACAGTAGATAATCTAAAAATTTACTGCCTCAAATTTTTTTATGACGTTATCATAGGCACGTAGCATTTACAAAACACAAAACAAATCCTGGAAGACTTTGATAAATATGGTACGAGATAAAGACTCGAAGTAATCATAAAAAAAATGGAAATCATTATTAGTAATGAAGTGGAGATAGGAAAAGATCTGTTTGAATTAAAAGGCGAGCTATTGAAAGTTCAATACAAGTATATAGACCGAGGAGTTTAGTTCTTAACAAAAAATGGCTTCTCGAGGCTGAGAGAAAAACTAATAGGTAGGATGCAAAGAACAGTCAACGCAGTTAATGGCTCAAGCAGAAGAGCTATAGTCAACAGTTCAAATCAAAGATTTTTCCTAATGGGTTACATGATAAAATTATTTTCTATATACGAAGCGGAGAATTTAGTACGAAAAAGAAAGGAATGAGTAGAAAAATAGAAGACAAATTCACAAATATGACCTTGAGTTTGAATTCAAAGAAAAAAGCATATACATAAAAAACAAAGGCAGAAAGGGTAATTATGGAAATAGAAATTAAGAAAAGGGCGAACAGTTTTTTTGCCAATTTTAAAAAAAGAGTGATAAAATGTAATGTATGCTTCATGAAAAAATTAAGGGGGACAAAGAATAAGAATCAAATAAAATTTGGCAAGTATGTTTAAGTAGGATATAAAAAAGTAAAGGATGAGAAAATAATAGGTCTCAAAAGAAAGAAAACAAATAAAATAAACTTATGGAGAACAACATAATTTTACAAAGGCCAGGTGGACTTTTATCAATTAGAAAGTGCAGAAAATCTAAATGGTAATTGACAACTCTTACACATGTCAATATTTGGAAAAAAAAAGAAAAACAAATAGAGAAAATATTGCATAATGGAAAATCTAGAAGATGATTTACTAGAGCAATGTTGTAGGCCATGGTATAAGAATATTGAAAGGACGAAAGAAAAAGAATCGTAAGTGATAGACAGTAGGCTCTGCAATAAAAAAAAAACCATCACCATTGTTTTGGCTCAAATAGTTCTTATTAACATGTTTATTCTCTTTTTTACACACACTCTTATGTATTTTCTTTTTTTCTAAGTCCAAAAGCTTTATTATTCAAGAAATTCTAATACTTTCAAGATCGTATACAAAAAAATGGTCTAAAACAATGTTTTCTGGTAAAAAAATACATGTTTTCTAGAAAATCTAAAATAAATATAAGTAATAATAAATCCATTGTTGAATTAATTACGCAATGTACTGTATTGTGAATACAATAAGAGTCAATTTAAGGAAATATTAATTTAAAGTTGTTATAACACAAGAAAGGTTAACGTAGAAGTATGTTAAAATTTGTATATAAATAAAAAAATTATAATTATTTTTCCTTCGATAGTATTTATTAGGAATTTTAGATTGTTATGACTTTATGAACTTATATTTATAATCCATTTAAAAATTTTAAAAATGAACAAAAAAGTTCTTACTGAATCTAGAATATTACGGATTCTATAAACATTATATACATATTGTTGGTTACACGGTTTAAGAGAGGTAGAATGTATGAATTATCCCGCTTCTAAAATGTTGATATGCGTTGCTGGGTTGTGTTCTTGTTGAAAAATATTAGTAAGTCGAGCTTGTAACCTCAAGCTAGTTACTTCTGTTTGCTTCTCTCAATAAAGATTGGTTTCGTTTTTAAAAAGTAACTTATTTTAAATGTTACTCGCAATGGTAACAATGTTGTGGGCTTGTTTGGGATAACGCATTAACAGAAGAGACGAAAACAATGAAGTGGCAGCTAAAGGAATCTAAGCAGCAGTGCCTGGATCGGGACCATCAGTTAAAAAATATAAGGAGAGCGGTGAAAACTTGTGATGAAACAATAGTAAATTTGAAAGCTGAACTGGTTGAGCTGCAGGAAAATTGTAATAATTTGCAGGTTAAGTTGGTCCACGTATAACAAGAAAAGGAGGACACGCTGCGTAAGCATCAAGAAGTTCATGAGAGGATGCCCCGGAAGTTCCAGTCGACTCTCGGTGATGCTCGTGACATGATCGTGGGTCTGCAAACTGAACCAAACGCAGTTTTGGCAGAGCAGGACTCTCTTCCAAGCGAAAGACAGGCTTAGCAAAGAAGAAGTGCAGCGGTACACGATTAACAATTTCACGGCATAAACCAAAAGAGTACCACCGAAATCTTTTGCTATAACCACCACATGTATGGCCACCCCCGCCACCACAGCAATCACAACTACCACAACTATCAAAACTACCGCCACCTTCGCAATTTATTTTTGGAATTGCTGATAATTTAGTAATTTAAGTGCTTTAATTAGAGAGGATTAAATCTTTGAGAGTTGCTCTCCAACGGGCAATAGAGGTTAAATCAATTTTTGATGAAAATAGGGGACTTCAAAGGAGTAATGTTGTTGCAGGAGCATACAGAGCAGTAAAGTCAAATTCCAATCCAGGAGCGAGTCAGGAAAGAAAATCCTGGAATGCTGCGAACGTTAAGTGCTGGAATTGCGGAAAGAAGGGCTACGTGAAGTTCAATTGTCTTTAACCGCATGCGTTCAATCGGCAGGAAACCTAGGTTTCGTTGAAATTCCAGGAGCAAGTTTAACAGTAGGTATTCCAGCTTCTTTGATCCCAGTCGTAAATAGCCAAAGAATTAATGGGAATTCAAGTAAATTTTTTTAAAGGCTCATTAAATAACAAAATTTGTAATTTTATTTTAGATTCTGGTTCTGACACCACAATTTTAAATTCAAAATTTATGAATTCAGTGGATATTAATATTCCCATTAATTCTAAATCACTGAAATACTTAGCAGGTGAGGAAGTTCCTGTAAAGTTTAGGGTTAAAGCATTTTTGGTTTGAAGAAAACACAATGTAGAAATAGTTGCATTTGTGGGGGATGTAGTTGATGATCGTTTCCTTGGGTGTGATTTCCTTGATAAGATTGGTTTAACTAAGAAAATTCATTAGGTAATTTTTGATGAGATGGATTCAAATGATAAGGAAAATGTTACTTTATGATGGATTGTAAGCATACAGGATTCTGTTCCAGATAATTTGCAAGATCTTTGTAAGCGATTTCGGAAGGATTTGTTGATGACCAGAAATTAAAATTTGCTGATTTAATAACAAAGTATCAATATATTTTTGAAGATGACAATGTAGTAGGACAATGCAATCTAGTCAAACATGAAATACACTTGGAAGAAGGGATACGACCAATAAAACAACCATTCAGAAGAGTCCCTATTCACAAACAAGAGGAACTTGATGATTTAATTTTAGAAATGGATAAGCAAAGAGTTATAGAAAAATCTTTAAGTTCCCAATATTGTCCAGTAGTACTTAAAAAAAAGAAAGAAGGCTCCACATGATTTTGTGTTAATTTCCGGAAAGTTAAAACGGCAACGATTCAAGATTTATATCCTTTACCAAGATCCGACTATATTTTGGATAAATGATCAGAAAAATCGTGTCTCTCTACATTGGATTTGAATAGCGGCTATTGGCAAGTAAAAATCAGGAATAAAGATAGAGAAATCACAGCTTTCACTGTTTGAAAGGATTATGGCCGTTCAAAGTGAGGCAATTTGGATTATGTAATGCACCAGCAACCTTTAAACGACTTATGGAAGAAATACTCTAAGGATTGTTGTATGATATTTGTTTGGTTTATTTAGATGACATTATGGTTCTAGCAGGCTCGTTTGATGAAATTTTAGCAAATCTTAAAAAGTTGTTTCTTTGATTTTGGAAAGCTAATCTTCAAAGACTTCTCAGATATTGCTAGAACTCTTCATAGTTTGACATTAAAAAACAAGCTATTCAAATGGGATTTAGAAAATCAAATTACATTTCTAAAACTGAATAGCGTTTTTACGTCTCCTCAAATTTTTGCTTTTCCTAGATAAGATTCTGTATTTACTTTAGATACCGACGCTTCAGATCATGTTATAGGATCTGTTCTATCTCAGAATCAAGATAGTAAGGAAAGAGTGATAGCTTATTATAGTCACGTGTATAGTATATCAGAAAAGAATTACTGTGTAACTCGTAGGAAATTATTAGCAATTATCGAGTCAATCAAAAATTTTCGTTGTTATCTATACGGAAAAGGTTTTTAAATAAACTGATCATTCCGCTTTGACTTGGTTATTTTCGTTCAAAGAGTTGGATGGTCAATAAGCTAGACGGGTTGGATTATTAGGTCAGTACAAATTTAAGATTATTCATAAGAAGGGAACAACTCATTGAAATGCAGATGGATTGTCCAGACGACCATGTAAAGATAAATCGTGTAAGTACTGCTACCGTGTTGAGGAAAAGTTTAAGGCAGAAGATAAAAAGGTTCGACGAATTGTGTTTGTTGAAGAAACATGCCCGGACTGGGAAAAGCATTAAATGGAAGATGAAACCTTCAGAACTATTATTGAAAACAATAAAGCTAACACTTGACCTAATCAAAAACAACTTGCACCTGAAGATGAATTTACGAAAGTGCACTGTAATCAATGGGACTCTTTTGTTATTAAGAATTAAGTTTTATACAAAGAATGGTTATCATAAAATTTGAAGACCAAAACTCTACGATTCGTGGTTCTAAGAAAGAAGACACGTGACTTTGTACAGAAAGCAGACGATTTACCAACAGGGGGACACTTTGGGATCAACAAAATACTAGAGAAGATTAGGAAAAGATTCTACTGCGTTACTTGAAAGAAAGATGTTGGAAATTGGTGTCGTATGTGTACAATGTATGTTGCAAAGAAAGCTCCACCAGATAAAGGAGTTAGTGAAATGATGGTTTATAATTCAGGGGTACCTTTTCAGAGACTTCAATTGGATATTTTGGGCCCATTCCCAATTTCTTCACTAGGAAATAAATATTTTCTTGTTATGGTGGATAATTTCACTAAATGGGTAGAAGCATTCCCCTGGTCCAATATGAGGACAAAAACGATAGCTAAAGTTTTTGTTAATGAGGTAGTTTGTCGTCATGGTGTTTCATTAGAAGTACGTACTGATCAAGGGAAAAATTTCGATTCGCGCTTAGTGAAAGAATTAGCAGAATTTTTGGGAATCAGGAAAACACGAACTACTCCTTTATACCCACAATCAAACGGTCAAGTGGAACTCCAGCATCAGACTATTCGTAATTATTTATCGATGTTTGTTAGCGAAAATCAAAAGGATTGGGACTGTTGGATCTCACTATTTTGGTTAGCTTACAGATCCTCTAAGCATGCGACGACCGGGTTCTCTCTAGCTAAAGTGTACACACAAGAGCAACCATGGCTATAACATCTAGCAAGATCAAGACCCATTACGACAAACGAGCGAGACAAGTTGATTTTTCAGAAGGACAAAAAGTTTGGTTCCACAATCTACAAAGAACCAAAGGAAAGAGCCCGAAACTGCAAACTAACTAGGATGGACCGTTTGAAGTTGTCAAGAAGATCAACGGTGTTGTCTACGACAATAGGAAATCACCAAAACATAAGACGAATCTTATACATGCGAACAGAATTGCGACTTTGCACAAAAAAAAATCATCCTAACTACTTCGCTTCGGTTTTATTTTGCAAGGCTAATTTTTCTGAAGACGTTGAACAAATGCCGGAGTACGTGAAATAAGATCCATGGAAATTTATGCCCCATTTCGTGTCCAAGGATTAAACTGTGTACCTTCCACGTTACCCTAAAGAGAGATACGTACTTGTATGAATGAAATTCAATTGGATTAAAGATGCTCGGTAACTTAGCGGTGGAGTCAAGGTAGAAATTTCAAGTCCTGCAGCTGTAATGGAAAATCTAATTGTAGTTGGATTTACAGTCGGATGCAATGTACTTGGTGACTTGTCAGGGTGTCAAGTAGAGTCATTTTTTATCCTAGAGCTGTATTGTTATCCTGAAGCTACATCAGAAGAAGATATGAGTGATGTATTGCGTATTGTTTTGTGATTGTCGGAGCGACAATCTGGCAGAGGAGAGGATAATGCTGGGTACATGGTTAAAAAACCGTAGAATGTATGAATTGCCGCACTTCAAAAATGTTGCTATGCGTTGCTAGGTTGTTGTTATTGTTGAAAAATATAAGTCAGTCGAGCTGCTTACTTTCGTTCACTTCTCTCAATAAAGTTTAGTTTTGTTTCTATAAAGTAACATGTTTTAATTGTTCCTCGCAATAGTAACAACATATATTGTAAATGCAAGTGGGTATCGATGTTAAGTTTAAATACCGATTAGAGTCATTGATCACCATTCTATTATTAGTAGTTATTTGTTAAATCTGTGAACTTATTTCATGCATTGATTATATTTTTTGGATTACATTGCCAATTGATATGTTATTTCTTTGGTCGTCTACATTTGTACGCATATTTGTATCGAAAAAAAAATATATTAGACATAAAAATAAAAATGTCAAAATATTCAGGTTGGCACGCAAACTGTGCAGGGGGCGATGCCTCACATGTATGTGTACTGCTGCCGTTGGTTTATTATACATGAATATTTCATTTTTTTTACAATATCAGAAAAAAGTGTCCTGACACTGCAAAAGCAAATCAAACGACACAACAGGATGACGATACTTTATCAATATTGAAAATTACAATACACGTAAAAATTCTGAAAAAACGGTTCGTAATTTACAGATACTATCATACAATAATAATCGTTGAAGATTGTAAAACTACTGTTATCATTTATCAGTATAATTCCAAAGATAAAAAGGGTAACAAACTACTAAAAATGTTTTGCATTTAGTTGTCAATAATTTCATTGATTTTGTAAACTGTTAGTTATACTTTTTTTTTTTTTTATTTGTGTTATCCTACTCGTACACCCACTATAGTTGTTGTTGAAAAGCTTCTTAAATTTTAATTTTTTTATTATGATAAGCCTTCTATTTTTCAGATGATCAAGATAAATTACATAAAAAAATCGATATGGAGTAAGCTAGGGATAAGAAGATAGCAAAGTTTTTTTTCCTGCTATATTTCATTGATTTAAAACTCGAAAAATAGCTTTACATGCACTCGCCAACATATGTAGACATAGAACGCTTAGCCTTCTTCTGCAAGGTTACATCTATTTTTCAAAACATATATTATATTTTTTATTTATTAGTTCATTTTTTTTATCAGAAACATAAAATATTTATTTATATTAAGTTGTACTTCACTTAAGTTTTTTTAATGTTTTATTTACTAACTCTTATTAAGGTAGTACTAGAGTACTAAAATTTTGTGAACTTTCACAGCAGAGAAAAAGAATTATAAACGTTTGAATCTTCATGCATTTAACATAGTACCATATGCTTAATATCAGTTTAATTCAATTTTGACAGCATGGTCCGTTTTACTTTCAATAAAAATTAGTATATTAGACGCTTAAGACATGAGGTGTATTTTGTATACTTCACAATTTAGATTCAAAGATCGTAACAAAAGAGAGAATTAGACATCAGACTAAATTATTGCTTTTTATATACACATACGTATGCTCGTCCATAGACTTTACAGGCAAAAATATGCTGTTAAGACACTTCAAACTGATTTCACTACCACAGTATTACCATAACCACCTTAATAGGGAAGTATTTATTATGATTAAAAATAAAAAATCACATTGTGATCTTTGCCCTTGTAATCGGAAAAATACACATCTAAAAAAAAAATCTCCACATTAAATTTGAGTGGAGCTTAGATTATAAAAGAATTTAAATATCTACGTGTCTCAGCTTTGCTTGTCGGAAAAGTGTTATTTCTTACCATTGGCACAAAGTGACAACACATGTTTAGCTAATCGATATTAATCTCAAACTTCTAATAAATCTTCGACAAACTTACTATAACTATAATTTTTTTAAGATTATAGAAGTATGATCATAAGACTGAAAGATATTTTTTCTACCCTTATCTTATTTTTTTTTTTTTTTTTTTAATTCAATGATAATCCAACAAGATTTTTAGTTAAAAAATGTAAACGAAATGGAATTGTAAATATCTGTCAACGAACATATATTGCGGTTAAGTAGGAATAAAGTGAGGAACAGCTGATAAAAAGCGGTAGAAACGGGGAAAAGCGGGGGGAGGAGGAGTGGTGAGAATACTTTTTGCCAATACAACTATACAGTATAGGATGATAATGAACATGATTTTTGGGATAACAGGGAGATTAGAGGGGGCCAAGGGCGAGTGGGGGCGGTGAGAGGAGCTAACCATAAAAATAATAAGTTTAAAATCATGTTACAATGAAGAGATAACTACGTGAATCAAGGGGGTGGTTAGACGAGCCGGAGGGGAGCTAACAGGAAGCGGGAAAAACCTAATACTTACGGTCGTTTATACAACTGTAAAACATGGTATAATCTTCTTATATTATAGAGTTATATAATATAAAATAGGTCACGGCTACCACATCGACGACCCCCCCCCCCTGCCCCGCTTTGCCCAGCATCATCTTAGTACCCCTAGCCAACTTTCTGGTCACTTTAGCTTTCCATCGTTAAAGACTCTAAAGATGTCAAAAGATATATCAATTAATTATTATTATTTAAATAATCAAACATAAACTTATTTAATTTGTTTTACATTGTGGCCCTTCGAATACCGTTCTTAGTCATATGATAAACAAACACGGTAGTCCTCGACGAAGTTTAACCCTGAGGGGCTTGCACCTCCGATTTTTTTTTTGCATATGGTCGAAGACCACTTCTCGAACATATTTTCATAGAGCAGAAAATCGAAAAGTGAAAACTTTTTTTTTAAATCAGTTTTTTCTTATCGTAATAAAAAATCATTATTTCCCGGCAGTTTCGAAAAAAAATTGAAAAAATAATTCCGTTTCACACTGAATATTAAAATTTTAAAATAAATAATTGAGAAAATTTTGTGAATAACATTTATTGCTGTATATGTATATAAAAAAAAAGGATATCACACTATTCTACGAAAAATTCTTTTACATTTTATACAGTAAAATTTGTTTAAATGTAAAATATTTCATATGTGCTGCAAATTATATTCCCAGACTGCTCTCAGTAACTTTTTTGAATAATCAGGATTATTTTTTGATACCTTATACTTAGCCCAGGTTGCAGAAAAGTCGTAATGAACGGCTTCCATAGCCTGCTCACTATAGAAACCTACGCCCTTCTTATGTTTGATACAAAATTCTTGCACATGGACAAAAACTGTATGGACTTTTGGCGTCACTGAAATATTTAAGGCTGAATACGATTCCTTAAATTCATCAATGAGTACCATGAAATTCGGATTTAAATCGACAGTAAAACAAGCTTTGACTACTTCATTAAATTTTTAAAAAGCATTTACAAACTTTAAGCATTCCAAGCTGCACATTGATCTTATCAAATCTATATTATTGAAAAGTATTCTACAACTGTTTCCTTTGAAAGAACGACTGCCGTGTGTCATTTCTCGTTGAACATGACAGCGCTCAGCCCACTCATTAGCTTCTTTTTCAGACACTGTCAACATGTGCGAAAATAGCGTATTGACGACCCCTAGCAATAAATGTCATTCTTGTGGAGGAATAATATTCAAAATCAACTTATCCTTGCTGGTTTGAACAATTAGAGGGTATATGCCATTTTTATAATTTTTAGCTTTATTTTGATCAACACCAGCATCACGCCATTCCATATAATTTTTAGTCCATTGCCTACAATTCTATATTCATCAACTTGCTGAAGATTATTTTTGTTTGCGTAAAACCAACAACATGGATGTAAGCTTGAGTGTTACATCACACCTACAAGTATATTCGCGGGAGCAGTGTTGGTTCGGTGGTTAGCGCGCTAGTCACAGAACCAACAATGCTCTGAGGGGTAGAGAGTTTGATTCCCAGTGAATTCACTCAGTCTTTCTGAGCTGTATTTGACGGAAATTGTACTCTTGACGCCGACTCACTTATAGATCCTTCGCTTTCGAGGTGGTCTATATGAGATCACACCACCGCACCAACGAATACCAAACTGTACCAATCAACAATGTGGTAATATTAATATGTGTAAAATATCAACTGTACCAATCATGTAATGTAATATGTAACCAATAATGTCAAAGTGTGCCTTATTACTGAAACAAGGCTATATGTACTCATTTACAATAAAGCCTCAAAATAAATACACTACGTAAGCAGGTATTTATTTAAAAAAAAATAAAAAAAAAAAAGTATATTCGCAAGCTTTAAATCTGTTGCTATAGTTCCATCGAAATCGTTTATACCTAACTCTGACCATAACTGCACAACATTTTTGTAATTTTCTTGAATACATGGAGCTATACCTAAGATCAATAGTTTCTTTACACTTGAATTTTCTAATTTTTTTGCTGCAATACCATCTTTGTACAATTGTCTAGAACATTTTTTTTGATTTTCATACGATTAATTTTCCGATTAATTTTCCCCAGTAGACTGTATGCTCAAACAAACTTTTAAAAAGCCACCTCCACCGTCAATGCCAAATTTTAAATGATTTGATTCAATATTGCGAGACTCAGTAATTTGTTTGATCAGTTTCTTTAAATTAGTGCAGTATATTATTGTCTCAGAAGTAACAGAAATATTTTTAATAATGACACGTTGAAAATCCAAATTTTTACAATTAAATACATCATCTAATATATGATTTTTATCTAGTAATTTTCCTTTTAAGTTTGGTTCAATTATTTTTGCATTTCTTGTTGCAACACGGATAGCTGTCACGATTCCACTTGTAACCTTATAACATAAATTGAAGTTAGTACGAATTTTTTGAAAATCTTCTATCGTTAACAATGTTTCTTTTGGCTTTATCACTGATCCTACTGTAACTCTTAGGGATTTTTCGCCTTGTGCTTGCGACAACTTCACTAAATTCAATTTGCCTTTAAGTATAATAATATTTTTCAGTAGAGAAAACGTTAGTTGTTCTTTTGTTTTCGGTTCAAAATTTTTTACACTTTTTTAATATTGTTCACTATTACAGCCTTTTTACACATATTACTTTAACCTTTATGTATCACACTCGCACATTTTGAACACTTTTTTATAATTTTAGGTTTGTTTAATTTTTTCTTACTTAAGTGCGACTCACGTTCAGTGGAAAAAACATTTTTTTGAATAATTCTGTCCATTCCATTCTTTTTTCCTCATGTACAAAAGTAACAATCACATTGTAAGTTTTCATTTAGTCTCGTTTTTTTCAGATGAAATTATGTAAAGTTTATGTATGCCACTTTTTCCTTGTCAAAATCTGAGCGGTATAAATTTCTCTTACAGGACAGACAAACTACTCTTGAAAGAAACTTATTTTTATCGTCATAACTTTCAAATAAGTAACTGATTTTTGATTTTGAAGCTGGCCCTATATTAACCATCGTTTTATGCTTACTCCAGCATAATAAACAAATAACTCTCCGATTTTCTTCATGTGTAAGCGCGTGATTTTTATAATCTTCGGTGGCATATTTCTCGACTGCCAGTCGAAACTGAACTACTAATAGTATTCTTAAACATTACACCTTCTGCACATTTGTTTTTGTTTATCATATGAGAATGTCGGTTTGTTGAAAGTGTGAGGGATACGTATACCAAGAACTGGGGAACGTATAACTATCATGTTCATTTACAAACAGGTTTGATCTTGACCAAGTATAGTCTGTATATAGTATGTATTGTATTATATACGCATCATATTACGCATTCATATAATGTTAGGCAAGAATACTTATTCAAAATATAAAATGTTTCATTTCAGCGTAAAATAAAATTTTATTATAACATTATTTTCCAAACTGTTGGGGGAAAAAAAGCATTTTATAATACGCTTAATAATATCAAATAAATGTTATTCACCGAATTTCGTCAATTATTTATTTTAAAATATTGATATTCAGTGTGAAACATAATAATTTTTTCAAATTTTTTTCGAAACTGCCGGGAACTAATGATTTTTTATTACGATAAGAAAGAACCAAAAAAAAAAAAGTTCTTACTTTTCGATTTTCTGCTCTATGGAAATATGTTCGAGACGTGGTCCTCGACCATATGCAAAAAAAAATCGGTGGTGCAAGCCCCTCAGGGTTAAACTTCGTCGAGGACCACCGTGCAAAGGTAAATTGTACATGAAGTCCATTCATAACTGTATCCTGTTGGAGATAATATACAGAATATTTTTAGATTACCAAAGTAAATAAATAAGAAATTTAATAATTGTCATTTAGGAAATACCATTTGTTTATGGGAATAATTTTGTATATATTCTTTATATATTGCAAAATAAAATCAGATGACATAACAGGATGACGATACGTTTTTCACGATTAAAGTTAACGATACAGGTAGAGATTTTAGAAAAACGGTTCATGATAAAAAGAGACTATAGTACCATAATAAAAATTAATGATTGTAAACTATTTTTAAATTGTATTAGTATATTTTTAAAGATATAGAGGGTAATAAACGACTAGGTATGTTTAGTATTTAGTAATAGATATTTGTATCAACTTTTTATACGAATATTTATACTTTTTTTCTTTTTAAAGTTGTATATTTCTACCTGTAGACCTAGTATAGTATTTTTTTACGAGCTTCTTAAATCTAAATTTTTTTTTAATAACGAACCTTCTGATTTGAAGATAATAAGGATAAATTACATGAGGAAATCGATATGATATTAGCTAGAGATAACAAAATTGCAATTTTTTTTTTTTGCCATATTTCGGTAATTTTACACTAGAAAAATGGCTTTACATACACTCAAAGGCATATATATATATATACACATAGAACGAAAAGCCTCCTCCTGTAAGGTTTATTTATTTTCCAAACCTTACATTATATTTTTTATTCATCTGTTCGTTTTTTTTCTGATACTCTATAATGTATATGTTTAATTTATTTGTTATTTACTTTAATATTTATTTGAACCACGATGACAATTCTAGTCATCACCATTATCTGGCTCCGAAGTGAGAATTAACAATAAATAATCAGAACAATCCAAAGTAAATGAAAATAAAGATGCTCCTTTTAACCAATTACTTTGGATTGTTCTGATTATATATTTACTTTAATGTCAAGGGTATTATTTACTCCATTTTTTTTACGGTAGCACTAGCAATACTGGAATGACTGATTGAAATTTGATTGGAATCGGTTTGCTTATAGACATTGATATAAAAATGACTCATTTAAAATTTTGTGAACTTTTACAGCATACAAAAAGTTATAAACGTATGAATTTTCATGTGTTTGACATAGGACCGTATGCAAAATATCAGTTAAATTTAATTGGCACAGCATTAACGGTTTGTATAATAATTACAATTAGTATATTCGAATCTTAAGAAATGAGATGTGTTCAAAATACTTTACAATTTTGATTTAAAGATTATAAGAGAAAAGAGAAATAAGTATCAGATTAAGCAGATCCTTGTTCCATACATATAGGTATACTTGTCCATTGACTTGACATACAAAAATATAAGGTTAAGAGACTTGGCACATATTTGACTCCTACTAGTACCACTAGTACCTCCTTGAAAGGGAAAGTATTGAATATGAATAGAAAAAATGCGCGCGTCGGACGCGTGACAGAATCAAAGCTTCCACGCATTATATCGTAATAAAAAATAGGCCAATGCATTTAAAAAAAAAGCTTTTACAAGTGTTATTTCTAAATTCAGAACACTGTTCACGATATCCACTCATTATAGAAATTTCTGAAACTTTGTGTATTAATTTCTTACACTCTATAAATAAGCTATTTAAATTTTATAATGACTGCACCTACCGTTTTACAGATATCAAGCTTCAAAGTTGGACTCTTTAATATTGGAAGTATAGGGTCACCCCTCGAATAAGAGACTTTGTTATCGATGTAAAAAAATCGCTCTATGGATTATTTAAAAAAACTCTAATGTTATCTTTGATGCATTTAGCATTCGAATACTAAAATTTTAGATCATTAAGACGTGCCGTTTTTTAAATATCCTCATATTTATATGATTTGCTATGCTTTAAGTATATCTGTATAGTGATCAGGTTGTTCTTAACTTTTTAGATTTTATTGAAATTTCATATTTCTTGTAACAT
>JAPYYV010017996.1:0-21091 GCA_030522625.1 Copidosoma aretas | reverse complement strand
GGGGGGGGGCTGTTATTTCTAACTAGGAAGGCGCCCGGGATCGATGACATCAAAAGATTATATTGGCTGCAGCATCAGCGAGGCGCAGAGTTTAATTGCGCGCTCGGAGCGCTGCGTGCGCGCGTGTTTAGTGTGTGTGTGTTGCTGCAGCCGCGGACGTTCCATCTAGATTGCGCGCTTGCGAGGGAGAGAGCTGCGTTTTTTCCCTTTGAAGAGCGGCGCCGGCTGTTTTCTTTTGCGAAAATTGTATGCTGCGCTGGTGCTGTTTGATGCCATACTACGTCCGAGTAGAAACGAGAGAAACTGCGAACGCTCTTGCATCGCGTGGGGAGCGTGAATGTTGATGAAGGTTTTTTTTTCACCGTCGGGTGAATGTATACTTGTCACTGGACAGGTCAAAATCTGTCCTGGTGTCCCCGACGATCAAAACCTTGACATGAGTTTATTCCAAAAAATTATTTGTAACTTATTCCAACGTAAGTACGATCAAATAAATTTTTTTATTTCGACAGTTTCGAAAAAGTATTTAAAAAAAAAGTAGGTATATTTATAGTTAATAGACCATTTGTTTACGCAACCTTACTTTTAGTGTATCCCAGTAAATGGCCATCATGGAATTCCATACTATTTACAAAGAATGCCTATGGTTACTGGATCTTGAAATCTCGGCAACAGGCTCAACTTGTTACCACAATGGCCATGTACTGGAACATACGATTTATTCAGATAACGGACTATAATTTTTCCACGGTCGCAATTTATTAAAATGATTGTCTTCAGTGTTGTTTAAAATGAGTTTATATCTTACAAACGATACCCGATACGATTTTAATTATATGATGAACTTTTGATAACAGCTTACTAAGGTGACCAGTAACTAAAACATTTACCACAGGTTATTTTTTCCCTCGATCTTTACTGAATTTCGTGTTTGGAAAGTATCTCTGAAGCATCGAAGGAAACCGGAGTGTTCCGCGAGATAATTGAATGCAGTGCCGTCGAACGCTTGACAACGAGATAATACCATTGAAATGCTCGAATGGATTATTTCGGTGCCACACCACAGTGTCCGGCGTATCTACGCGGGAATCTTGTCCATGGCTGCACGCAAAACTCCAAAGAGCTCGGCGGCTAGTCGAGCGTAACGGGGTCAAAAAATCGGCTTACGCCACCAACGTCCGAAAGATGCAGTGGGTTGGGCTTTGGGTGTACGTGTTGAACACGCCGTGAAAAATTAAATTTGGTTTCTGATGGAGATGGGCAATTGTTTTTGTTGTAACGCTAAGAGATCAAGCATTTGAGAATTTGCTTCTTGATTTTTCTAAAAAAAAAGGGATTTTACAAACACAAGAGATTGTAAAGTCACAGATATGAAAATAGAGAAAAAATAATTCACTTTGAAATGGATGATGTTACAAACGAGATTCTGACTAGTTCTCGAGCAAAAATAATTGTCGTGATTCTATATCATCCCCCTTTGAGAGCGGATCAAGGAACTGGAGGGAACAATGCGTAGCAGCAGCGCGTTAAAAAGCGGGGGGATCGGGACGTGTCCTTCCAGGAGAGACTCCCCGAGGGCAGTAATAAGCATTTAAAATACAAATCTACATGCCACTCTTGCCTATCTCGCGCAATCTTTTCATCAACTCTTCATCAACTGTGGAGTACACGCGTTTCTGTTCGCGAAATTGAGCTCCATTTGGTGCGTAAACAGTTTTTCGAGCTTTCACATTATTTAAACATCATGATTTTGCAATTTTAAAGTACATAATATTATGAATTGTCACGAGGAATGAAAAAATATGCTCGAGTATTTTGTCAAAAGAGTGGCATTTCTCAAATTTCCCGTTAAATTAACGTTCTCACTGGTAATCCCGGCAGCCCTGGTAGTCCTGGAGCACCATACTTTCCTTGTTCACCCTAAAGAAGATGCATCATTTGATATGCTATTATTTTGTGGAAATAATCATTAGACATTGCTTATGTGAGTATTACACTGGGTTATTTTTTGAAACTTAGTTAAGAAGTATCTAGATTTTAGGTGCTTGTTTGCGCATCAGCGCGGGAGCTCCCGTGCGTAAAGTTACCGCTTCATGTACGGTGCTAAAATCGAGTACTTACACATAATGTGCACACACAATTTGTGAAAGTTCGACTTTTTGTATGCCTGTACAGTATATGTGATGACTTTACGCACAGGTTCGTATATAGTTATACGAATGAGGCCACTCGAAGTTAAAATTTTCGCACATTGAGGGTCAAAAATAGTTTACCCAACTCGTAGGCACGATGATTGTAACACTCGTCGAAAATCAACTACACTACGAACTTTTTGTAGAATATACTATTTTCGCACCCTTGCATTCGAAATCATATTTTACACACTTTTTAAAAGTCGGTTAAATTTCACGCACAAATTTGCAAAAAATAAACACTTTGCATAAAGTATTCCCCATAAAAATTTTCCTACACTAATACTGCAAACATAAAAGCTCCCACCCCATCCTAATTTTGCTCCATTTAAGGGGATGGGGCCGCAAAACTAAATTTGTTTATAAATGTCTTAAAAAATTCATACGAACTAATAATCTGATTAGAAATATATTTGAATTTCAAACACCTTAGCTTCACCCTTTCTAGATATATTAATTTTTACATTAACTGCACGTGCGCTTATGGGGAGCACACGTGTTATTTCAAAAATTAATTTCTCGAAAACGGAGAAGCCAAGGTGTCTGAAATTTGAATGTGATGTTTCTAGTTAAATTATATTAGTTCGTATAACTTTTTTCAAGACATTTCTACAATTTTTAATTTCGCGGCTCAACCCCCTTGATTCAAGTGACATTCATCGTCCTGACCGATTCGCATAACCCACTCGCACTACTATGATCATCGTGATTATAAAAACTCACCTTAACTCCAGCAACACCAGCCGGTCCCACAGGTCCCTCGGGCCCCGCGGGTCCCGACGCTCCCTTCTCACCGGCAGGCCCCACTTCGCCGGGTGGCCCTTGCCTTCCGTCGTGGCCAGAGACTCCCTCGACGCCTGGAGGACCTGGAGGCCCAGGAGGACCGGGCTCTCCCTGTTCGCCCTGGCGGCACACGCGTGTCTCGTTTGAGTTGTGCTCTTTGCGGAGCTGGGCTGGACACGGGGAAACGGGGACGGAGGGTTTTGAATTTTCCACTTTTGCAATGTCGCGCGATAAAAGGCCTTTCGAGGCCGCAGAAGCTGTACCGAGTGATAATCATCGTACTGTATTTTTGTGGAAAGAGCGGTTCATGCGAATGGCATTGATTTGCAATTAAGGAGGTTTTATAGTCAGATATAGCTATGTTCTAGAATTATTTACAAAGTTAATAGTGAAAATCTAATAACATCAAGCTCATTTTCATATTATACGAGGGTGATCATTGTGTTAAAAAAAAAAAATTTCTTAATCTTTTAGTGTGCATGTCAAGATATTATCACTTACAATAGCACCTTAATTAATCTCACGGGCGATTTTAATTTACCAAGGCTTGTTTTATTCTCTAAATGATTTGAGATCGGGTTAACGTGACAAATTTTCTAAAATTATAAACGTGTTAAAGTTACAAGCAATTGTTCATACGAAAATGTAAGTTTCTACCAGTTTGCGTACAAACAATTGCCTTTGAATACGTTAATTATTTTTTTAAAAATTTTCACGTTAACCCTATCTCAAATCATTTAGAGAATAAAACAAGCCTTGATAAATTAAAATCGAATTAAAATAAAAATTTTCCCATGAGATTAATTGAGGTGCTGTTGTAAGTGATAATATCTTGGCATGCAAAATAAAAAATTAAGAAAAAACATTTTTTTTAACACAATGATCACCCTCGTATAATATGAAAATGAGCTTGATGTTATTAGATTTGTACAATTTACTTTATAAATAATTCTAGAATATAGCTTCTTCTGAATATGGAACCTCCTTAAGGGATTTATAGTAGTTGTTTTTTATGATTTTTTAACAATTATTAAAAAGTAGTGGAAAATTCAACGCATGTAGTTACAGAATTATAATAATATTAGATGTAATACACATCTAGTCTTTTTTATCGGGTAATCGGGGTTTTTAATGCTTTTTTTTTTTAAAGAAATTTGATTACCTCGATAAAAAATTTTAATCTTTCTTCATGCTTATATTTATCATTTTCAAGTGAAATTAAATATTATTAATCTAAACGTTATTTTAAATCACATGCGTTGTACAAAAAAGAAGACACAACATATGATCCATA
Source organism: Copidosoma aretas (assembly GCA_030522625.1). Classification (NCBI taxonomy): domain Eukaryota; kingdom Metazoa; phylum Arthropoda; class Insecta; order Hymenoptera; family Encyrtidae; genus Copidosoma; species Copidosoma aretas. The sequence goes on along the minus strand of JAPYYV010017996.1, from coordinate 16,822 downwards.
TGGTTAAAGGAGATATTATTCTGGTTTAATAAAAAAATTGGGTTGTAACAACACTTTACTTAACCACGTAAAATAAATGTAGCATAAAGAAAGGTTAAATTATTTTTTACCATTAAATCGTAATTTTAATCGGCACACCATGCGAGTAAAGTAACAAAGTGAAGCGTGCGTACTATATTACTAATAAATAGTGATAAAGAACAAAGTAAACAAAAACAAACAGTAGAGGAAAAAGTACAACGAAAAAAAGGGCATAGAAGTCAATTGAGCAAGTCAAGTGCAACACAACCAGCAAATGCGGCGTACTCTAAAATGCACCCCTACACTGAAGATCCATGAATTCCATGCACACGTGATACATTTGTTTGGCTATTGAGAGTCATCGTGGAATATGACTCGACGGTGTGTTTTCAGAGAGCAATCAAGCAGACTTGTTCGCGCGGCACAAACGCGCTTGAAGTGTTTTTATTACGTCCATTTGATGCATAATATTTCAGATTTGCAAACAATTTCTCTTCATACCATACCCTTCAAATTAATCATTAAAAACATCGTATGTTACTTCGAAATAAATTGTAAAAAATTATTTTTTTTATTCCAGTAACTTTATTGCATAAAATAAAAACGATGTACTACTGTGCATGGAATCATGCATAATATATTATACAGGCATGCCATGAAAAAAAAAAATTAATCGTGCTAGTCACAAAATACATCAATTGTACCTCGCACTACTATTTTATGCACTCGAATCTCCATAAAACTTGAGGTACGAAGTTTATCGTGCAGAAGGCGGATAGGTAGGGAAGAAATATTAAAAAGAAAAAGTAACAAAGCCAACGAAAAAAACAAAATAAAATATAAGATATTTTAAAAGGGATCACAATGAAGATGGGTCGTAAAAAATGACATGTAAAGGCGGAATAATTTATCGTTTCAATGTTTATCTCGATTTTATTAACCGTAACGCTTTTTTTAGAATCATATCCGGTGTCATGTTGATAAAATTTAAATCTCTCTCTCTTTTTTTTATTAAAGGACAGCAAGTATTCGTGAAAAGTATTTTGCAAATAGGTGTAACAGCGAGCCTTTGGATAATGATAATAATAATGAGCTTATGCGGGTGGTCCTGAGGTGCAATCAACTTACTTTGAGCGTAATGATCTGCTGCTCGGTGATATTTAGTCCCTGCGCCTGAAGTTCCTAGAAAGTAGGTTGACTACAGGTAAAAACCAAATGGCTACATGACAAATCAAATTATAACGGAAATGAAAAAAATATAATCTTAACCAAAGAGAGAAATGGTTTCGGGATGTCTGGAAGAAAGGGATTTACTCGACGCCGAGTTGTTCGTGTTATCATCACAGGGTCTGTTTTTAATTTTTCAACTCCAACATGCCCATAAGATGTACCTAAGACTGTAATCCAATAAAGTATTCTAGTCGTAACAGTCCAACCTTTACCAATCAACACTAAAAAAATACGTGTAGCTACGAAGCGACTTTTAATTTTGTATTCGAATCATTGGCAGAAACATCCTTTGTGTCAAGAAAGGAGATTAATTGTTTTTTTAATTTTTGAACGCTAGCTTTTATGTAAAAGCAAAAAAGTGTGCAGAGGATTTAAAATTATCCTTTATAGATATATTTCTTCGCGAATTCACGTTGAATGATGTATACTGACGAATGTGTTTGATCAATTTGTATGTAGCTAATAGAAATTCATCTACCAAATATGTATATGTTGGAAAAACCATGCATAGTAATACAACCCAAGTAATTAATTTCTACTACTGAACAAAGCATGCCGCCTAATAAACATTTTTCCTAAAGTGATGCTGACGAACACGTACATTATTATCGAGTGCCATAAATGAGAATTTTTTTCTCTTAGGTCGTGAATGAAAAGGTGCACAAATCGTTCGAAATTTCGAAATACCCGTTCGTCAGCGAGTTTAGTCGCACCGTAGCACACTCAAAAACCACCTAAAGTAAAAAATTTCTGAACAAAACAGCAACAATCATTAACTACACCGAAAGCACCGCCAGATCAACAAAAAACAAAACGATGAGCGCCGAAGACTCTCACGCATACGATTAGAAGTATGTATATACTTTTGTATCAGTCAGTATATACGAAGAAAAAACAAAACAAAAGGTAAAAATTAAGAAAAATAAAAACTTACTCAAGTACAGAAAAGAAGAGTGGGAAAAAAAAAAAACGTAAAAGAAAAATCTACGACATATGATGAGTATAGTTCGAGCGGTGTTTGAGCCCTCGGTTACCTTGAGCGCGACGATTTCCGCATATCCGAGCGTGCCGCCGCGCAGCGTCGTCACCGACCTCTTTAACCCCAATCCCTGCGCATTGACCCGTGGGCGCAGAAAATTTCGTTCATTTCTTTTGTTTCTCTTACATTGGCAGATATTATATATTTCATTTTATTTCATTTCAGTCACATTTTACACAAATCACTGTTTTTACAGAGTACACACATATTTATAGCGACGGGTTCTTGTTGCTGTTGTATTAAAACGCGCTCTGATCGTATATCATTGTACGACCGAATCGCATCGATCGTTGTAACGTGTAAAATTTATTTTCGTTATGTGCTGCGAGTGTATCTCTATACATACGAGATGTCATTAGCGCAGAGACTCATCGATGATTCACACTAAACATTTTTATGTATGACAATTGGAGATTCATTTTATGTTAAAAATATCTCGAATCCACATTGAAATCTCCAGTGAATCAGCGACAAATCTTGCGAACCGAATTAAAATTTCCATCACTCGCACGAGGAAGACTATAGAGTTGTAGCAACATCAATATATTCGTACACAGACAGAACACCATCGGCGCGCCTGTTACCCAACACCTCGCAAGCTCGTTGGGATCTCCATTACGCCGGGCGAGATGTATCATCAGCAACGTCTTTGTTTTCCCATAAATATTCAACGGACTGTACGGACCCCTCCCGATAGTCATCTCTGGAATTATTCAAATTCCGCGGGATGTATAACGTACACGCGACACGACGCGCCGGCCGATACGCGCGCGAGCAACGATTGCCAGCGCGACCCTCACTCTTATACTACTCCTGCGCGCACTCCTCAGCCCCTGTATCAACGCGATGGAAATTTTATTCATAGCGTGTATCGGAGAGGGAAGGGGGAAAGTATAAAAATTGTGCGTACGAGCGCAAGCGCGCGCGTTTACGTTACGGTAAAAAGTGGTGTGTTTGCTGTATGTACGATCGTTATGTGTAATACGCAGGGTGCAGGGGGTTGTATGTATAAATATAGGTATTATCCTCGTGCCCGCTGTGCTCTCGACGAAAGTGCCTGCAGGGCGGAAGGGGGGGGAAAAAACACGCGTAGGATCCTCAGACTTTGCAAATTTTCGTTTGCCCGCCGAGCTTGCACTCGTGGTCCGTGGTCCGCGAGGAATTTCCGGAGCTTATTATCTTGTCCCGTCTACCCTGCCTTGGTTCTCGACGTTTTTTTTTTTTTGGTTGTTTTACGAAATACCTTACGACCGTTGTTAGGCGAAACGAGGGCTTAGTTTTTGTTGCTGGATCCACTCCCGCGGTGAACTTGAACTTTTTACGTCGCGCTTAAAGTGGGTTGCAACGGTTTGCACAAGGAAAGAAGAATTGCAGCAGTTTATAAAGAAAAAAAAAAAAAAGGGTCAAGTTACGCCAATTTCAATGGTTATTGCCGTGATTTACTATGAGTTTTCTCTTTTGTTTCTGGATTGCATTTACCGTAGTTTTATTGTAAAAATTTGTATACTTTCACATTGTCCAAATTGTAATTTTGTGATGAACAGTTTTTGCGAACAGAATATTAAACAATGGGAATAGTATTTTCGCGAGAGATTGCAGAAGAAATGTAATTACCATGGTATCAATATGTTAACCTCTTAGGGGTTATGTGGCGGATCGAGCCATTTTTATTTAGTTATTGGTTACTCTGTCATATTTATATTATTGTAGATGGCATATCTTAGCTTAACCGAGGACAGGGGTTCGAAAATTAAGTAGTTTGGAATCTGGGTTGTTTGCTCAAGACTACAGAAATACTATCAAAGATTTTTTAGTCACCCTAATTTTCTAACCTATATTTTTGTTGGTAATTTGGCTGTTAGCATTACGGTTAACGCAGAGTAGCTAAAACATCTGTGTTATATTGAAAACAGAAAATGGGTGACGAAGGTAATCTTAAGAATAAGGTAATGACAGCACTTGATGTTTTAAAGCTTTCAAACAAATGTTATCACAAGATTCAATGTAATTTTCCATACTACATAGATCTATTCGTGTGGTTGGTATAAACTAAAAATGAAAGAGACCAAAGTAAAAATTCACGCTTGTACTGACAAGTATAACTAGTGTACTATTGCCTTCTGAAGCTTAGGGTGACTTTCCGATACCCCTTCGTTTCCATAATGGATCAACTAGTTTCTCTGTAGTTTTAGAACGAATAACCCCGATAAAAAACCACAATTATCGAACACACTTTTTTCAAATTCTTGGATAATCTTATTCGGAATCAAAAGTTACAAGAAACACAGTCCGAAAAATTTTTGGAAAGGAATCAGATCCACAGCTCTATAGGAAGTCTGCGCATAAAACATTCACATACCGTTGGCTTCCAAAGAGTTAACGCGATCACGTAAGTGCATACGACGACAAACACCATGACTCAAAGATTTTGGTTCACGCGACGTCATCAAGTTTTCTCAAAGTACAATTTTGCATCCCGCGTGATGTACGCCGAGAATTTTATCGACCAACGCAGTCTCGGAGGGGTTGGGGGGGGGGGGGCAAAAAAACACCGACCACGCGTTTTCGAATCGTTTTATTTCGATCCGCTCTTCGTTAGCTCCGATTCCTTTCAACTTATATACTTCCCAACTTTGCGTGCACTGTGTACAATGAGTCGTGTGCAACTATAAACAGTGCTCGAGAGCACTAAGGCCAATTAAATCGAGCGTAATGCAAACGCGCGCGCACGCTTGCGCTCACATGTACTCGCAGCGCACGAATGGGAGCTCTGGGAGTAGAGACATTTTCAATTTAATACGGGATGCCTGTGGGGAGTAAACAGGTATACATGGTCGAGGAAGTATAGCGCTATATATGTGTGTGTATGTTTGCGCGAGTGTATGTGTGTGTGTGTTTGTGTGTATAGAAGCCGCGGCACGTGATTTATGAGATACCATTGTAATAGATACCTTTACTGCGGAGAAAACGTCGAATCCTGGGCTTCCGGACTCTCCCTTTTGTCCTTTGTCTCCTGACCGGCCCTGAGGGAGACAAAATCAGTTTCCCATTAGAGACTGGCGGCATACATGCAACGGATTGTATTGACTCATTGTCATTGTACAGTGTTGTTTCTCCGTTTCCTCGCAAGTTGTTCGGTTGTTTTATTTTCGAGGGTAACAATAGCACTGAGAGCTAACGGACGGTATTATTTGAGCTTTTTGTAGATAAGAGTACTGTTAGTACTTTAGTATAAAGCTGAATGCTAATGCTTTTTAATTTTTTAAAATATAATTTCATAAGGATTCACATTTCTCGAACTATAAATCGCTTATTGCATTTTCTGTAATTCGTTCTCATATAGATGAAACTCAGTCGGCGTTTTGGATATTCGACAATAACTTTTGATTTTATAAAGTGTACATCAGGTATTTTAAGAACGAATTACACAAATCTTTTGATATAAGTGAAGACAGAAATAAAACATAAGCGAATCAGCTTTAAATCAATGAATTTTTTAATTTTTTAAATTAATAATAAAGAGGTAAAAAAAAAAATAATTAAGTATATAAAAAAAAAAAAATAAAAAAAAAAAAAAAAAAAAAAAAAAAAAAAAAAAAAAAAAAAAAAAAAAAAAAAAAAAAAAACGATTTGTTGTCTGAACAGTTTTTGTTCCATGTTTTTTGTACGTTTAGTAAAAATCGGAACTTCAACTTCTACGTTCAATCACAATTTTTTTTTTTTCAAATATATTTCCATTTATTTCCACCAATCATACTTTAATATCAAATCATCAAAGCTATTCTGGATATCTCTATCGAATAAAAAAAAATCCCAAAACAAGTATAACCACGGAACCCACGTGGCATCGCGTCGGAGGAAAAAATTTGTCCTCCCTCAAATACGTTCCACCCCCCGTCAATATTTGTTTCGGTGCAAAACAGCGCGGGGGGGAACTCTCTGGTGCGCAAGACATTTTCTTGAAATACACTCGGCGAGATGTCGAACGTACAGCAACAGCCGGCTGTTGCACGACTTGTGCCGTAGTCCTATGTACCAATCGTATTTTCTACACTGTCTGTACGACGTGTGCTCGCATTTTTCGAGCCCAACTTCGTGGTTCTGTGCTGTGTGCGAGTTTTCCAGCAACGGGACACCGTCAGAGCGTCGAACGATCGGACGAGAAACCAGAAGGGCCTTTCGTTTTGCGTGATATTGTTTTTACGGGAAAAAGTGTGCGCTGCTTCCCAATGTGTGTGATTTAGAATTTTCCAAAAAAAGCATCGGATACTTACTGCGTCTCCCTTAGGTCCATCCATTCCGATGGGTCCCTGAAAGAAGCAAATTTTTGGCATCAGTTTCTAGTTTATCAGCGCTCGAGGAGAGCGGTATATAGAAAAGTTAAGGAAATGAAAAATCGTATAATTTCCGGTCATGTAAAATAAAAAATAAAAACAACAAATCAAAGGTATTCGAAGAAAATTTGTAAATAATGAAGAAAATTTGATGGAAGGAAAGAGACAGGAATAATCCCCGTGATTATATAATGAAAATCACCAAATATTTGTGGATGCTTCCAAATACGATTTTTGCACTACGTTCTAATGGTTAATCAACCGCTACGACTACTTTGGCGTGACAAATCATGTTTGAGCTCACGTGTCGATTTCACATGATAGTAATAATAATAATATTATGACATGACTATGAGCTGAAATCGACATCGCGAGCGCGTAAATATTATTACACTAATTGCTACTTACTACCGTGAACTGGCTATCATTTAAGCAATGTTATGTTATGTTACGTTAAACAAAGCCGCACGAGTCGATGCACTCATGAGTTAGTACAATTGGCAATGCAAGACGAATATTCACAATAGCTCTTCGGGTCTATGGCAACTAATTTTGATACCAATCGGAAGAAAAAAAAAAAAATAATAATCCTAATTCAAGCTGAGCCACTCGCATTCCCACGTTTTTTTCATGTGCTCGAGCCCATCACCGCTTGTGTTTTCGCTGCTGGAACAGAATGAATATGTTATATGTGAGCATGCGGATAGCTCGGGTGTGATCGTTTTGCACCTCGGCACGTTATCGCTCGGGTAAAGTGCAGACTGCGTATAAAGAGACGCATGATACGTCGTGGGTAATGACACGTGTAATATATTTGAATGGTGTGGCTCGTCGAACAGTTTGTCTTTCATCGTATGCTGTGGACGATTTTATTGTTTCCGGATGATACGATGCGCGATATTGATTTCTACGTTTCGACTTTTTGCCTGTAACAGCTTCGTAAGAAATAAATCATCTCTTGTGATCAAATGCACCTTGATTGTCGATTAATTATCGAGCAGCTCTGAGATAAGAAAGTTGTCTACTTCGTACTGCTTTTAAAACTAGTAAGTATACAAAAGTATTTGGTATGATTATGACTACAAACGAGATTTATATTATACACTTGTACAATGCAAAGCCTAAGCTTGCTAAGAATCATTTTTTTTTTATTGAATGCAAGCCCCTACGACTATCTAAAAGTTTTTCTTTTCTATAACCTTAAGATACATATTTCTTTCATCACAGGAGAATCGGTTTACAGTTTGCAAAAATACGCTTCAAAAAATTAGTTACAGATGATCTCTCAAATATAAATTGTTTCCGACTGCGACGTGGAAATATTTCAGATTAGGCATTATATCTATGCATTGAATTCAGATGTTTAAAACATGTACAGAGCGTGAATGATAATTTATCTTCTATCAATGCACTTAATTATTTAAAAATAAGCAAGATTAAAAGTTGAATCAAATCAAGCAAATCCTGCTTATTCTAGTTGAATTGGAAACACTTTAAAATGCAATTTCCTGTTTTGAAAATACCGCAGTACGGATGACAAGTTAAATCGATAGTTTATGAATGGAAAAATTGATCATTTTCAAAAATAAAATGTTCACGTTCATAACTACTTGATCTAAAATAAAATATTTCTTTATTTTATGTTATGTTTATGGCAATAACCCAATAACCCAATAACTAGTTTCGAAAACAGACATCTAATATTGATTTTATAGATTGACCACTAAAAGTATAGGCTGGTTATTCTGTCCCTGTGAAACAAAACTATTAGATGGAGTAGGTGAATTGAGGTATGACATTAAGTTAAGGTAGATACAAATCGTTTTGGGGCAACGCATAAGTTTCAAATCTTTGTTGACTTCACTGCCCAATATCGTAAGACTCCAATAGGGTTCTTGCATACAATTTTTTTTTCAAATCAATTAGGTACATCAGGTAGGCTATCATAACATATTTGACACATATTTTTTCTTTTTTTAAATAAATGAAAACTGAGAACCTGTAGTCGATTATGCATTGGATTTTATACAGGTATGACGTCATACAGCCCCCACTCCTGAACTTTGATACGCTCTATCTTTGGAAATTTTCGTTTACTTATATGAAAAAAGAAAAAATACGTGTCCAATATTTTTTGATAACCTACCTGACGGACCAAATGGAATTTTTCATGCAAGGACCCTATTAGATGTTGAGTTTTTACACAATATGACTAGGACGTAGGAAGGAGATTCACCGGGTGCATTACTTACTTATATCATTAAGAAAATAAATAAATTAAAAGTAAGATAATTTAACAGCTAAATTTTATTTATTAATCTAAATAAAAAGAAATTTCAAAAGTTAAGTATTTACTCGTACGAACATTAAAAAACGTCAGCCAATCAAGAGAGACCAAGTCAACTATGATTTTTGCCTGAAAAGATATATTCCAGACGAATCGAAAGCTTCGAATCAGAATAAAAAGTATCCCTCGGCGTGAATGTAAATACACCGCGTACACCCATCCCTCAGTTCTATCAACTCTGTTGTTTACTCGCTCGCTCTCCCCTCTTCCGTCACGTTTTTATTTGCCTTTACTCTCAAATCCGCAAACAGCGATAGCATCCCCGCCTCCCGTATCAACATGCACCAGTGTCCGCGAGGCGAATTTCGCGATCATATCGCTCCATTGGCCGAAAATTCGTCCGAGTGTGTTTTATACCTCGGAAACCAAACATCCGGATTACAAGTTTTCACCCGCTCGTGCGTTTATTTGATTTTAATATTTTAATAAATGCTCGCGTCGAGATTCACAACAGAGCTCGATGGATGATGTATCCACGTTCGGCAATGCAGAGGAAGTGTATACGATTGTTTTTTTTTCTGTCTTCCGGACTGCATTTTGGTTGGCACTATATTCATACTGATTGGCTGTACCGGCTGATTCGGTTCGACGTGATTAATTATTTTTCGGAGTCAGGCTCCGATGCACACCGGCACTTTGTCAATATCAATATTGGATATTAGCCTTCGAAGAGCAAGAGTTTAGTCGAGCAAGCGTAATTTAATTTATTAACCCACTACACTATGACTCATTTGAAAGTTTGCGCAAATTCTCGACAACAGTAGTTAAGTACCTATTATATTGACATTATATTGACAATTTGAACGCGTATTTTACAAAGAATTGTATGAAACAAAGCGTATACGATCTCTGGATTATTACAATATAATGTGTCTTTATTCTTTAAAAAACATCTGATAACATCAGGTAATATCATTAAGTGTTCTTACAAAACAGGAATTAAATTTTATAATTTTAAAGTTAAATAACCCTGATAAAAAATACCCTGAAATCTTGGAAACAAAACAATCAAGTCATTTTTTATCACGTGATTTAATGATTTTTACAAGAAAATGTCACTCACTCACGCGTCGATTCTTCGCATTTGTCACATGACATCCCTTTTTATTTTGTCACGTGCAAAAATCACCTTATAAACTCACGTCGTATAATATTATATTTGTGTGTATTATATGATGAAATAACTGAATATGAAGACATTATTATTATTATATAACCTATTATTTTATTACATTATATACGTATACGTTATTAAAAACCACTCTATTTAAGTTTTAAGTGCAAGATAAGTCTACTCACGAAACATAATATCCTCATTCCTTACCCTGTTGTTGATCGCTCACTGCTCTGTAAATACGTGTTCACTCGATGGATGACTAGATTACTCTGTAAACAAAATATCTGGTGAGCTGCGCAGCTCATTGCGCATTATAGAGTGCGCACCTCAGGTAGGTCACTGGCCACTGACTCACTCAGCTGACTAAGCTCACAGTATAGTGTAGCCATTCGTCGAGTGAACACGTATTCTACTGAGCACTGAGCAATCAACAACAGAGTAAGAAATAAGGAGACTATGTTTCGTGAGTAGACTTATCTTACACTTGAAAATTAAAGAAAGTAGTTTTTTATAACATATACGTATATAATGTAATTCTATAAGTATAATTTAATAACTTATTAATAATAAGTAATACAAGTAACACAATAACAATGTACACATAGTAAAGTCAGTAAATTCACTACATAATATATGCATGAGTCAAAAACGAGATATTTTGGTGTGCGAAATCGGATTTTCAAAATTTAGTGTTTAGAATATTTCTATTATTTTTTGTATATTATGTGTGGTCCAAACTAGCCGAAAACTTTCGATTCGGCTCCATTGTCATTTTTAGAAAACACATTTTAATTTAAGAGAAATTTTCAAATTCTTCGCATTACGGTCATGACATTTTGGCCTGTTTTTTCCACCTTACATCCACGGCAAATATTTTTTCGACTCGATTTCATAAGAGCTATGTAGATAAAATTAGTTTAAACTGTTTGAAAAAATTTTTGACTCGATATAATACAATGCGTTGTTTATAAACATAGTATTCATGAAATATCGCGGTTTTTGTGAAATGGCCCACGTACGTTATTATAAACTACTCTGTTAATGTTTCGAGTATTGGCAATGATGTTAAATTGGTTGTCAATTATTCGTCCATGTTTATTAATTTATAGTCAGAGTTGAAGTGACAATTACGACGTGCAATTAAACAACATTACCGGTACGTATTTCCCGATTAAAAAAACAAAACAAAAAACCGATGCAACGTCAAACTAAACCGCAGTGGCCAAAGTGCGCGCGAGTATCATCCATCTATGACGGAACAAGGCGGAAAGTGCAATCTTGGCTTTCATAAATTTATACTTAGTTGCGGAGGGTTGCAAGTATATAGCCAACGCACGCGTCGTCTCGAAAGTTTTCCCGACCGCGAGCCGATATGACGGGGCAAGAGAACGCGCAGATAGTGCATTATATACAGATATACGCACGAGTGGCGAGGGCTGCGTTTTGTCACCGCGACGGAAAACACTCTCCGACCCAGGGGGTTTCGGGCTTCTATATATAGCTTTGCCGGTGCCAGAACCTCCAAAAATGTTATATGGGGATGGGAGAGGGGAGGAGGAAATCGAGCGGGAAAGGTCGACGCTGCTGCGTTGAGGTGATGGTGGCGGGAAAAGGGCTGAAATATGTATCCCGGGGACGAGTCTGCTTTTCTGTTGGAATTTATGTCACACTGTGCGAATACTGTATCATACGCTTATGAAGTGCGAGAGTTACTGGCACCGCGAGGAGGGGAGAGCAATGAGAAACGTTGGCGACGTTTGTGTGACTCCATTGTCTCCGTACGTATTGGTTACTGTCGTACCTACGAACAGATCTAATGATTGTATTGATGATTCTCGGCGTATTTTGATCTGCGAATAGGGTAATAAAAGAGAGGGGTAAGGTTTGCCCGACACGTCAATGAAAGACAACCGTGTTCGACGAGAACGCAAGTGGTGAATATTTTGTTTGTGTGTGAATAATTAGCGTGTGCCGATAATTTGGCCATACGAGGGATATATTCGTGAAATTAACGAACCGGGAACCCAGGGTAGCCACGCAGTCCGGAAGAACCCTGTAACAAACCAACGTAGCAACTGTCACACAAGGCGTCACCTTCGAGCTTTTATGTATCATTTTGTGTTGCTTGTTAATTTTTCAAGTGTATCCTCAGCACTCTAATCTTGCGAGTGTTCATCATTTTTATTATTTTACTTTACATTGCCTTTTTTATCCTTCAAGTATTTTTCTCTGCATAATTAGTTGAATGATGTAATTTTAATTGTATAAACTTTTTAAAATTTTTTATATCTGCTTATATGAGTACATTATAATTGGAAAAAAAGATTTAAACAACTATTGATGTGCACGTTAACCGAAACGAAATTAAAAATAATTATTCTCAAAATTCAGCAATATTTATAATTGTGTGAAATTTTATTTTATTTAATTCTCTTGGACTACAAGGCGAGCACATATATTTTTATGAAAAACCGTATTAATTAATTAGAGTGTTGATGCTTTTTTCATAGCAAGTTATCGAGATGAAAGCGAAGCCCTCAAGTGTCCTTCATTAATTCTATGCATCCCTAGAGAAAACGAAGCTAGTTTAGTTAGCTCAGAATATAAGTTACAGTCAAATCAACAGTTAGTTTTTATTCTATAGATATCACACGTAATTAGGGTACATTGTTTTTAGTTTATTGATTTTATTAAACAATAACGTTTTAATTGTCCGAATAAAATAAGTCGATACAAAAATAAAGAAATTATTCACCACGACAATTATATTATATTGTGAAGACTTTATTACCCATTTAAAAATAACTTAGCTTTTATAATTTTCCACTTATTTTGTCCAAATACTAGTATTTAATTTTTAAATGCGGTTTTAACGATATTTTTTTTATCTTAGTGTAGAGTTTGCTCGAAGAAAAACAACGTTTATAATATCGTTTGATTATAACTAAGCTCGTCTATTTCGCTTGAATATTTGTTTATCCTTACCGTTTGTCCGATATCGCCGCTCTCGCCTTTTCGTCCCTGAAATTCCATTAAAAATTAAAACACTTTTTTCGCAGACATATCAAAGCCCTAAAACCTTCAATATTCCCCTCTTTTGCTTGCACTGCCAATATTTTTTTAACAATCTTCGTTCTTATTTGGAAGCAAATCCCAACCTCGAGGATAATAGACAGGAAAAATAAATCTCAAATCGAACACAAGTAAGTAAATCAAATACATAAATGAATTTAAAAAAAGGTAAGGAGAAAGAGAGCCAGAAGTAGTAAAACAAAGGAAAATCAAAAAATAATATACCGGAAAACCATTCATGCCTGGCGTACCAGCCACACCCTGAAAGAAGTGTTATTACAAGATTAAAATAATACAGTTAGCTACTAATCTATGGCATGCTCTATGTTGTATTATATTACCATGCATTCGATTGTTTCATTGTTCACGTTATCCCGATCAGTTTTTATCTCCAATTATTTAAAGTTTTAACGTTGAACTTGAAATTAACAAAAACATCGATACCACGTAAAACTAGGGCATTTAATTTGTATTTCACCAATTTAAATACAACGTCGCAATAAAATTCAAAGACAAAGTACGCAAAACAACGGCATTTGAGAATCGGAAGCTTGTAATTTCGTTTTTATATCGGGCACAAGTAAACGTACAAATTGCCTTGGTGCGCGAGGCTGCTGCCTTGCATGTATTTTAAATGATGCTCGGCTGTAAAGGGGCGCGGTTCATTAACGCGGAGCCGGCAATTATCTGATTTAATTTGTCTGCTCGGAAAAATACAGGGGAAATACAAGAAATGCGCCGGGAGAAAATTTACTTGGACGAATTTTTTTAATCTTTACGGTTTTATTATATTACTACTTTGTTAATGATACATTCTATAATTAATATTTACAGCAATATCGGATCAACGACCAAAAATCTATTTACAAGTTGATGTCATCAGAGGGGCTATTCACTCTTACGTAAGGGGCCGAATGATTTTCAATTCCAAAAAATTTGTAATTGATTTGAAAGAAAATAGTCTCATGATAAATTCATTGGTAACCTTATGAAAAATTATTCACTTGGTAGGAATATTTTTTTGTGTTCGTAAGAATTTAATATTTTTCTATCATATGATTTAATATTGATACCGTTTTATCAAATAAACAATCGTCAATGATTTCAATGATTTTAATTGATTTCATGTATAGTAAATAGCCCCTCGCTGTTAGCCTTGCTGACACATAACCAATCATCGGTAAAAAATCTACGTCAATTGTAAGCAACTTCATTAACGTCTGCTACGATAATTTTGTCATGCACATAAAATTAAATGCTTAATTGATTACTCAGATTACAGAAAAATAAAAAAAAATAAAAAAATGAAGAAACACTCACTGCGACGACTAATTAATTATCTAAGAGAACACGAATTCCACTGAAAAGCTTGATAGCCCACTTTCGACAATACCACCGCAAATGAGCGTTAAAAAAAGCGTTTTTGTGCAACAACGATTACGAGGCTGGGGCTCGACATCAAATCGAGCAGCAGTGCGCACCTCGCACTTACATTTCACGCTCAAGCTAATATAATACTCTCAAGTTGTACAAACGAATGCACGCGCGTATATATATGGTGCATTGTTTGAGCCAACAGGGGGAGTTTTGCGTAGGTGGGCCGCGTGCAAGAGAGAACTCACCGGTGCGCCTGGCTCGCCGGGGTCGCCCTTTTTCCCCTTTTTGCCGCGCTTCCCCGCCGGTCCAGGGGGACCTGGTGGACCTGCAAACAAAAAATTACGTTACAGGTTAGGAAAACGTGATACAAGCGTATCCCGATGTGAATTTATAATGGTATTTTTATCACATGGTATCATTAATTTGTTACGCTTGATGGGACAACAATATTTGGTAAAAAGGGCAATAAAATACACATTTGCATATTGCGTTGGGTTGTTTTCTTTTCTATACTCATAAAACATTTTGGTCACCAAAAATTTCCACCGTATTGCATATTGTACCATAATATAACACCTCCAAAGCACTATAATAATTCCTTTTCTTTTTTTATGACAACCATTAGCAACAACGAGTCAGAATTATCGTGATCGCGTCGAAGCGTACACAAATGAAAGCAATAAAAAACCTAACCAACCGCGCAAGCGACGTAAATTTTCGAGCTAATCGTATTATATACACAACACAAGCTGCCGGGGGGTATAAATATTAGACAGCCACTGACGCGGCGGTAGTTAACACTGGGCGCGCTATCAGACCAGCCGCAGCAGAGCGGTGGTGATGATCTGATAATTTATGCCGTTTGGCCGTTGTTGCGTGCAGTGCCGCCTCGCAATAATAGTATCTTCTCCGTGCAGCTTTTGGAAGGATGAATGGAGTGCGCGCGCGAGGCGCCGGTCGAGACTCTGTACCGCTCGCGTTGGGATGTTTCGTGAGCGACTTTGGTTGAGCTGATGCCGTCCGAGATGCGAGTATACAATAAAGAAGTCCAGATGTAAAATAATATTTTTGGTATAAAAAATTGATGAAATTCTTTTCGGATAAACCTTGAAGTATACTTCCTTCAGGATTTTAGGAATTTTCCGTGCCGAATTAAATGATAATATTGTCTACTCGTTTTTTTTTCTGGCACTATAACTTTACTCCAAATTTTCTTCTAATTTTAATATTTTTAAGCTCATTTTGCACCTTCACTAGTTTAGTTGAAATCATTATGTAGAAATAAAAAAAAATGTTCGACGTTTAAACAGTCAGGAACGATTGCTGTTACAAGATGGTATAATAATCATGTAAAAACCAACATTAGCGTATAAATAACTACTCATAAATTTTTATCAACGAAATATTTCAAACAATTCATCTTCTTCGCCCAATTTGAAAAAAAATTCTGAAAAATCGAATTTACCAAGTTCTTTGCTTTGGTTAAAAGTAAATCAGCATGCAATATATCTAATCCGAAAAAAATATTTCCAACACATATAATACCTTTTTTTTGTGTTAGACTTTTTCCCTAAAGCAACACCTTACTAAATGTAAACTCTTAAAATGTTATTTTCTAAATTAGCTTTCTAGCGCTTTCTAAATTATAATCGCTTAGGATTACAATAATTCCAATTCGCCCATCACAGCCAAGTAAGGAGAATAGTTTGTTTGCTGCCGAGCACCTCTTAAAAATTTCCCGATTTTCTCCAGCAGAAAAGACTTCTAGGAGAAAATTCAATTCCTCCGCCCCCCGGAAACTACCTCCGAACCATCCGAGCACCCGAAGGGGCCACGACAAGCAGATAACAGCGAATGGAAAAAACAAACGACGCAGCAGCAGCCATCCCGGCAAATTGGACGGCGCGAAGAAAAAAAGAATACACAGCACACGCTGGCGCGCGCCGAATTAACAAATCCAATAATGATAAACGCCTCTTAACAGCAGCGGATAACAGTGGCAGTGGCGCGCCTAGGGGCCAGCGAGCGGGGCGCGGGAAAAATGAGGGGCCGTCGGGCCGGGGGAGTAAGTAATTAACGACGCGTTTATACGATAGCGCCGGCCCCGGATATCAGCCGTCGTCCGCATGAAGTGCCCCGCTAATGGGAAGCTATGCGCCCGTCGATAGATACCTGCAGACTCCCCTCTACCTCGCGCCGTTCGGGTGGAACGGCTTTTTCGTTTTCCCTTTTGCAGGTCCTTTCGTGATTCTCAGTTATTCTCTTTTTTGTTGTTGTTTTTTTTT
>JAPYYV010017993.1:0-13460 GCA_030522625.1 Copidosoma aretas | reverse complement strand
GACCCCAAATTTGAATTCAGCGACCCCAAAAACATATAGTTAACATGGTCCGACCACCTAACCCTGAAATTTTTTTTTTTTGTGTGGCTGTGTAATTATCATCATTATCATAACAACTATTATCTTTATCAATACTATTTTTAGTACAATTATTACTATTATTATCATCACTTGCATCACTAACAGCATAATAGACATTCATAAGTTTGTTTTTATTACCAGCATTATCCTAATCATCATAATTATAATCATTCTTATCATTACAATTATTATCATCGCCAATGTTATTGTCCCAATTTTTATAATTTCTATTAGGTTTTTTTCATCCCAGCATCAACATGAATAATATTATTATCATTAAAAACATGATCATTATAATCTGTATTGTCATGAACATTATTATCAAAATAACCATTATCATAATCGTCAACATCATTATTATAATGTACGTCATGATTATTATCATCATGTTTATCATTATTATCGTCATTATAATTATCATTCAAGAATCGTCATTTTTATTATGAATATTATCATTATCGTCCTTATCATATTCATCAATATCATTAATATTATCATCATCCTCATGATGATCGTCAATCTTTATTATTACTATGCATATTACTATAATGAGATCTGTCATCATGATTATCAACTATCATCATCACTATCATCATTGTCATTATCATAACAAAATTTGTCATTATCTTCGTCATTATCATCATCAGCAGGTAATCAATATTATAATCATAATCATTATCATTATCAATATTTCTAATATCACTATTATTGATATTATCATATCAGTATCAACATATGAATAGAAAATATCATCATTATCATGATCATCATTATCAGCATGATTATCATCATTATCATCATCATCATCATCCTAGTCATGATTATGATCCTCACTTTTATTATCATAAGTATCATACTTATTCGTATAATTATCATCGTCATTATTTTTATAATCATTATCATCATTATAATCATCGACATCATCATTATTCTCTTGCAAATTATCATATAAAATATTATCATATGACTAACATTAGGAAGTTTACATATAATTACATACATATTTATTTACTTTCAGTTAATTGGCCTAAATAAGAACTTGGTTTACATAAAATTGTTTTCTTAACCATACGCATATCCCATACTCACCCTTACACCATACCTAAAATACTATAAATTATACTTATTCACACTAATGGCTCCGTTTACACATTTTTAATTTCTAATTCCATACATTTTATTTTATATCTTTTAATTAATTTTATCACTTTAATTTCGCCTAATTCACTAGTACCATATTTATTTATAATTCCTCTTGCTCCATCTTAGTTTTCTAGCAATATAGCATTTATTTCACTTCTATCATATAATCTATAGAATCTGTTTCTTTATTACATAATTTACACATTCTATTTGACTCTTCTAATCAATATTTGTTTCCAGACCTTATATTACTGCATCTTATCCTGGCTATAATACTTATATCACTTTTTTCTCAACATTATTCTAAAAATTAGTCTATGATCTTCCAATTCGCTTAACCTTTTCTTAAAATTCATCGCTCTATCTCTTTACGCGTTTCATATTTGTACACAATTAGTTTCCCTATAACCTATGTATCTCAGTGTACAATAATCTTGTTTCAAAACCTACCTACAATAATCTGATAATATATTTTCTAAGCCTTTTTTTCCGCCCATCCACCCATGTCTGCTTTATAAGATATGACACTTCGAACTTAATAATCAAAAAGCATTTTTCTTCGTTTCAAGTCATTCTAGCACGGTTTTTTTACCTAAACCTTATGTTCTGTTTGCTGCTGCAATTTCATTTATTTTTAATTTATTAATGTACTTCTTACAAGTGCTATCTTTTTTTAACGTAATACCTAAATACTTGAAAGTTATTACTTCTTCCATTTCCCTGCCCTTGTAGACCCATTTGTCTTTGCTTCTTTTTTTTTCTGCTGTTGCAAGCTACAATTTTTGTTTATTTTAAAGCTCAAAATCAGCTTTAAATTATCCAGAAATTCTCTAATCATACTCAATGTATCTAGCACGGCCTCTCTATCTAGTGCTGGCAAAAATAAATTATCAGCATAAGCTAAAGACCAAACCCTTATACCTCTAACAACTCCTCTGTTACTTTCAAATTTTTCTTACTTCACATTTTCAACTTTCACAGTAACTATAGTTTCTTAGTAGATTTATTTTATTTCTTCAGACTAATATTCGCAAATCCCTTTTTGTTCCATCACTTTCCAAAGCATTTCTCTTGAAACTAAGTCAGACGCTTTCTTTAAATCTACGAAGGCAGCGTGTACCTTCTTCTTTTGTGCCTTGGCCACCTAAACAACGTAGTTTGAAATATACACGTTAACCATAAAAGACCTTTATTTTCTGATCCTGTCTGCCCTTTTAGTAGTATCTTTTTTTCCTCTTCTTCCTTTACCAGTCATTTTCTTATTATTTTCGCATATACTTTATATGCTTTTGATAGAAGAGAGATCCCTCTGTAGTTACTTGGTATATTCGTATCACATTTCTTGTACAGTGAAACAATAGCAGCAACTTTCCAATCTCCTGGGAACCCTTCTCCTTTCAAAACCTTATTTAGTAGACCTACAAGTTTACTGAATATGTCTCCTCCGCTATATTTTCAGACTTAGTTTGGGATTTTATCTATGCCAGCTGCTTTATTCTTTTAATGCTAAGATTGCCTGCAGAATTTCCGTGCATAAGGTCTCTTGAGACCCTAAGTCTTCTTCTATGGTATATATTCTCCTTTCTCTCAACCTGCTTTTTATGCTTCCTTTAATAAGAATCCTGAAATTTTACTTCTACTTCTCCAATGTTATACCATTATTTTCAAAAATTTTCTTTCTGTTCGTATTTCCGAATGATGTCAACACATCTGATTCGTTTCTAATGGTTTAAAGTTAAGCTTGTTTTATTTCGTTGAATTCTTTCTCCTTGTCCTTACATTATTTCTTGTTCTCTCTTTTTTCTTTTAAGTACTAATCTTTATTTATTTTATCTCTCCCTTATTGATAGTAGGCTGTTGTAGCCTATCTTATTTTAATATTACATGCTTTCTCCCACTACTTTTTATCTCCTATTCTTAACCGCCTGATTACAATTTCTTTATAATTGCCTCAATCAAAATATCTTTAATATCAGACTATGTCTCTTCCACACTAAATATTATCTCTGTATTCACCTCTTTGCAAAGGTTTTCGGCTTCTTGTCTTAATTTTATAATATCTTTTTCTGACCATGCAAATACTAATTTTTGATCCTTTGTAACTTTTTGCACACTACTTATTTCTTTTCTTATTTTGATAGTTATATACAAGGGTAAATGGTCCGAGTCAACCCACCCTTTCACATTAAAATATTGTATCTAATCCAGCAAACACCCATCCACCATAATGTAGATTATAATACCTTCTTCTGACCATGCAGATACTGAATTTTTTCCTGTGTAACTTTTTGCACGCTACTTATTTCTTTTCTTGTTTCGATAGTTATACACAAGAGTAAATGGTCCGAGTTTACCATCTTTTCTACCTTAAAATATCGCACCTAATCTAGCAGCACCCATCTACCATAATGTAGTCTATCACTGAATTTTCTCTAGCTATAATATACGTAAAATCCCCCTATTCGTCACCCTCAATCCGCAAATTTAAGATAGTGAGCCTATTATTTTCAAATACTTCAATTAAATGCTCTCTCTTTTTACTAACTATTCTACCGTTACTAATCCTCTCTTTTTATTTTCCTGCTTCTACATCTAGAAAACTCACCAAATCACCCGTTATTATATTAAAATCTCCCCAAATAAATAAATGCTCTGCCAAATCTATATTGTAAAGTTCTATACTTTGTAAAATATCCCTTAAATTACCAGAATTGTACACTAACCATACATTTACAATTTTTTTATTTAATTATACTTTAAACTTTACTATCCCTTCTTTCATGCAGAAGTAAAAATCATTTTTGTTTTCCATCCAGCTGTTACCAAACCATTTGAAAGGGACGGCCCAAAAAAAGTATATTAAGTCGGTATAGCTTGTGTTGGTTGTAATATTTGTGACCATCGTGACCAAACATATTAAGCAATACTTATCTGATTTATGCTATAAATTTTAAGACTTTAAAAAGTCGTGTACTCTCTCTGCCGTGAATGTCTTTCGTTCAAGAGAGAGTCCCGTTCAACCAAAAGTGTATTGCCTTTAGCATGGAGACTTACGATCATCTCGCATTGTCCAGCAAGTGTTAAAGACTTTTTTCATAAGATTTCTGTCATTTGCGCAGTTGGTATTCCATTTCCTTCTGTACGTGGTCAAGCTAAACCTGTAAATCATCACAATTTTTCTGCGGCTTGATAACCTCAACATCATCATGCATATGCTGTCTTGAAGCTTGAAATATATTGATATGTCTAAGCATTTTAGACACAAGTAGGAGAATTGTTTCTCTTAGGAGGTACGCTGTGTCACACTTATCCTTCTCGCCAAAGTTCTTTTATGCTATGCTACGATTAATTAAGAAATGGACTTATAATAGTTAATTCTGGCCAATCATGCTTTGCATTCAATGTATGTCATACTTTTTAAGCGTATAAGGTTATGTATGAAATGCGAAATTTTCTTCTGCGTATTTGTTATAATTTTGTAATCTTACGATAATTTTGCCCGCAGATTTACTCTTCAGTAGATTTAGAAGTATAATTAGTTTTATTAGTAGTCTGGGTTGTAGTATTGTAGTAATAGTCGTAGTTGTAGATATATTAGTTGTAAAAACAGCAGAAAAAGTAGAAGTAGTAGTTGTAATGGTAAAAGTCGTAGAAAAAGTAGCAAAAGTAGTAAAAGTAGTAGTGCTAGTTGATGTAGTGGAAGTAGTAGTGATAGTAGTTGTAGTATTAGAGAAAGTAGGTATGTTAGTAGTAGTTAAAGTAGTGGTAGTAGTAGCAGTAGCGGTAGTTGTAGTTGTAGTATTAGTACAAGTAGTAGTAGTAAAATCACTAGTAGTTCTAGTAGTAGCAGTTATAGTAGTCCTAATAGGAGTAGTAATGGAATAGGTGGTAGTAGTAAAAGATGTAGTTGCTTTAGCAGTGGTAGTAGTAAAAGTAGTCGTTGTAGTAGCAGTAGTAGTAGCAGTAGTAAGTAGGTAGCCTATGAGGGTTCTAGGCCACTTTTCCGGCAGCCCTACTAGTGCCAGATTTCCCTTTCCAGCAGCCGGGCTTCTTCGTACTATTGTACGAGTTTCTACTCAGAATTCCATTGCTAGTGCCGGATTAGTCACGATTCCTACTGTATTGGCTTCTGCCTCACTAATCATCAACAAGCAGTATTATTGACCGTCCTTAACTTCGTGCTATTAGATGAGCAAACGCCTACTTTAGGCTCCTGCCTACTTACTCCGGCAGCCTTACTCTGAATTCTTATGCCGTAATTTATATGATTGAGCCAGTGCTATAGCACGAGCTTTCTCCCGATCTCCCATCACGCGATCTTAAAGTAAGTAGCTTGAGTACATTATCAGCCTATGGTCTTTGCCCTCCCCACATGCGTAAATTCCGAGGGCCAGACATTTGTTGATACAGCTGTATAGTCAACATTAAATACGCTTGAGATGCACTCTTCATCCCTGTAAATATAATTCGCTTGCTCTCTCCAATGTATTGCTTTTAACGTTAACCTACGTATCTGAGGCAAGCGTAAGCACGGTGTGGAAAACGGTTGGCACAATTAATACTATGCCTTATCAATGCGTGTATCGAATGATGACTTCGTCGACTAAAGTGCTGACAGATGGTAGCAATGGTTTCTACGTCATCGAGGAGGATGTTGTCAAGCCCGGAAAGAGAGAGAGAGAGAGAGAGAGAGAGAATTAGAGAGAGAGAGAGAGAGAAAGTAGGAATATTAGGATTTTAGGACTGATTGTATGTGGTTGAGAACAGCGCAACATTCATTCACTCCAATCCTTCGTCCTGTTTGAGGCACACCTCCCCTAGACAAGATATGAGCGGCTCCTTTATGAGCGTTGCTATTTCTCTCATCTTTTACGCAGTCCTTCTATGCCTGCTCACTTGAACGGGTTTATTTCATTTAATGCGGGAGATATGCATCGTAGAGGCAAGCATTAGCGCGTTGTGTACAACGCTTGGCATAGGTATCACGATGCTTAATATTCGTGCCTTCTTCCTTATGTACCATAGCATATCAGCCTAAGGTTTGTATTAGCGCTTGTACATGCGTAGTGATTGATGCGAGACACTGGCTATACACGCGCTAGCTCTCTTATTACAAGAATTTTAAACTTAAAGCGAAGCAGGTTCCAATGCTGGCCCACTTATTTACACAGGGTGCATATTCATGAAGACTGTTGAATTGGAAGTAAAGCTGCAAACGCCTTAAATGAAGCAAGTCCGTCGACGAGTGTAGTCATCTAGTGCATTAACTCTTACTATCGAAGAAACTTTTGTGATCTATAGAATACTAGTAAAAAAAGCCAGCGCCAAAAATCGTCTCTCAAAATAATTATAGCAACCAATCAGGGAGCTTAATTACGGTTGCTAAGTAACTATAATAAAAGCCAGGGTACAAGGATAAAGATAAAATCATTTAGTTGTTTTAAGTTAGACGACAGGTGCAGTGATAGAAATCTTTTTTCAAGGAAAAAGCTCTTCAGAATTCTAGAAACGAAACACTAAGCAAGAAACATCCTCCTTTGAGTGATCTTTAACAGAAGAAGAAGCTCTCTCTATATCTCTAAAAAATGTGTGCACGTGGATCCATAATTTCTACACATTTTTGCGCGTGTATCTACGCTTTTACGTCTTTTTTGCGCATGAATGAACGCCTTCTACGTCTTTTTCTGAGCGTATGCATGCTTTTATAAGACTTTTTGTACGTTTACGCATGCCTTTTCACTCATTTTTGCGCGTGTGTTTGTGTAATAATACTAAATTTAATAATTGTTTTCAGGTATCATGGATACGTACAAGAATCAGCTCAGCGATTATTCCATTACCACAGCTAACCTATTTTAGCTGTATATAGGATGTATTGCTACTGCAAGGGATAATATTTAAAAATGTATTGATTTTGCGAAAAAAAATATACAGTTGCTCAACTTGATCGTGACTACACAAAAATTAGTTCGTAAAGAGAACTTAAAATACCAGAATATCTTCAGTCAAGTGCAGAGTGCTTACGATCAATTCAAGTATCATTAATGTTGAGAAAACATACACCAGGCAGTGATTAGTATACAATCAGCGTTCAAGAGCCGCATTGAAGCAGCAGTAGTCACAAACTTGACTTATAAAGATATGAAATCCTTTTTACCAATGCTTGCTCTGTTTCTAATAAGAAAATAAAGAAATCTTTACTTAGTCATGATGCCGTTAAAGCCAATGCGATACTTACCGGTTTCTTTGACAAGATAAACAATAAGAAAAAAGTACAAGAAACTATATACTTTAACGTTAAAAATCAACCTATCTATTAGACAACCGATTTAATGGAATAGTTCAACACTGATATCTAGCAAATAATTGAGCTAGACCTTGAATAATTTCAAAAACGAGAGTCAGGATAGTTTCTTAAATAAATAGTGAGTTTGACTGTAAATATGAACGAGTACAATCCACTACATGAAAAATCTTACATAGCACTACCAAAAAATATTTATAATAAAAAATCTTGTGTTAATGTGCAAGATGATAATAACATATTAATTAAGTAGATGTAGTAGAAGTAGAAGTAGAAGTAGATGTAAGAGTATTATTAATAGCAGTAGCAGTAGTTGTTAAAGCAGTAATAGTTGTAGTAGTACAAGGAGTTGCAGTAGAAGGACGAGAAAAAGTAGTAGTTGTAGTCGTAGTAGTAGTTGTAGTGGTAGCAGCAGAAGTAGTACTAGAAGTAGCGGTAGTGATAGATGTAGTAGGAGGAGAAGTGTAAGTAGTAGAGTAGCAGAAGTATTAGTAGTAGTAGAAGTTGTAGTAGTAGTAGTAGTAGTATTCTTTATAAAGTGGTCATGAATAAAGTGAGAGTAGTAGGTGTACGAGTAGTAGTAGTTGTTGAAGTAGTTTTTTTTTTTTTTTTTTTTTTTTTTTTTTTTTTTTTTTTTTTTTTTTTTTTTTTTTTTTTGGTTTTTGTTTTTTTTNGGGTCTACGGTAGGGTAGGACTCAACATGAACTCCTCTGATCGGAATGAAAAAAAAAAAAAAAATGAAACAGCGAGTATTTAGTAATACCCACTAAATAGCCTCCTATGTCGCGTGGCTTTTGTTCAACCTCGAAATTGCGTTAGCATTACTTCAGGGTGGAGCCACCAAGGAGGACGTCGTACGTTACAGCATTGTCGAGCAAGCTCGAACACCAGTCGCTGGAATGTACCGACCAACTATGAGCCCTGAAAAGGGCACGAGGTCCCCCTTGGGTCAGCACATCTCGTCCAACCTTTTAATTCACCAGCTTTTGGGCAACGTGCGTCTCCTTGCTGATAACGACTTTGCCGTCAGTGCAGCTTAGATCTGCACGAGCCGCGCTCTACACACGCTCTGAGAATGTGTTCAGCCTCACCGCAGGTTTGTTTTGCGAACGCCTGTTTTTTGTTCGGTGCTCCTTCTTGCTGATAAGCCACGAGGCTCAGCGCAGCGTGGATACGCAAAAATTATCCTACCTTCTCACTGGCCGCCCAACCCAGGGCACCTCCTACGTGGGGGCCCCCACTTAGCGTTCAGCGACCCACTCTTCTTCCTTCTTCAAGCGGATAACCGCCTGGACACAGTCGTTCACAGCCCTCCATGCGTCCTTGGTGCTAAGCATCTGGAGAGCAATGTTTTCAGGCGTGGGTACCATGCCCAGACGGTCCGCCAGAAGCTCGCGCTCTCGGTGCCACCTTGCGCACACAAAGAACGTATGCTCGACGGTATCATCAATCAGAGGGCAGTAGTTGCATCTGGGAGATGCTTTTACCGCCATCCGATGGAGATAGGCATTAATCTGACCGTGTTCGGAGAGAAACTGGGTGAGGAAGAAGTTAACCTTACCGTGATGTCGCTCTATCTACGGCCGCAGGTCAGGAATCAGCCGGTGCGTCCTTCTGCCCACAGCGGTCTCATTCTATTCCTGCTGCCACGTCGTCAACGTTTCCTCCCACCTGTCGTCATTATTTTGGGCACCAGGAGACAGAAATTTTTCCCTGCGCTCCCGGGCCAACAACACAATAGGAATCGTTCGCGCAATTACCATAACAGCTGCGGAGGAATCCGTGCGGTAGGCGCACGCGATCCAGAGAGATCCAAGACGCTGTACTGAGTTAAGCTTTATACGGACATCCCATCTCGACAGCACATCAGCCTATACCTCCGAGCCGTATAGTAGTATTGAGTTAGCGACCGCCGTCTTTTGGCCTATCGCGGGCCACCAACATTCGGCATCGGGCGATAAAACGCTCCTGCAACCTTGGCGGCCTTTTCCGCTGCTCTCTTGATCTCTTGATGTGCTCCTAGAAGGTGAGCCGAGAGTCGACCCACACTCCCAGGTAGCGCACCACTGTGCTCACGCATATCACCTCACCCTCAACGTTCACGCGGAAATCCGTGCCGAACCATCTCTGCCTGGTAAGAACAACCATTTTAGTCTTTTGGTTCGCCAGTTCAAAACCGTTATCCCGCAGCCACTCTGCCACTATCGCGACCGCGCATCTTATCTTGCGCTTGGCCTCCTCGCGGGATCTTACCGTGACGTACAACGCGATGTCATCAGCGAATCCCGTCAGGCCGATCCCCGGAGGCATTTTCAGGCGCAACAGATCATCGTAGACGTAGTTTCAGAGGTCCGGGCCCAGTGCAGAGCCCTGCGCAACCATCGACGTCAGACGCCTCTACCTCTGTCCCACCTTAGTGTCATACCAGAGAACACGATCCTAAAGATAGCTATCAAGGATCCTTCTAAGGTAATCCGGTACATTCTGTCTCCTTGATGCCTCTCTGATGTCGGACCAGCGAGCCGAGTTAAAAGCATTCTTGACGTCAAGAGTCACCAGAACACAGGCACTTCTCGTTCTATGAGATGGCGCTCATGCTTTTTTGACCGCCTCTAGCACCTCGCCCACAGCTATGACCATCAAACGATCCCGATGGAATCCATACTGGTTGTCCGAAAGGCTGGTTACCTCTCGTATACGAGTTCGGATCAGCCTCTCGAACAATTTCCCTGCAGTGTCCAGCATATACAGCGGCCGAAATGACGACGGGACCAGGGGGGTGATCTTCCCTTATCCAGAAAGACGAGCCTTTGGATCTCCCAACGTCCACTGAACACACCGACGCGCAGAAACGCGTTGAACATGTCCAGCAGAACGTGTGGCTTTTCCGCGGCAATGACCTTCAGGACTTCGTCTGGCTCCCCGTCGGGACCAGGGGCCCTTCGACCAGGCGTCCTGACACAGCCGTCCTTAATTCATCAAGCGTGAAGAGAGGGACTTATTCCCCTCTTATGCACTCACGACTCTCCCCAGAGTGTTCTGGAAAGAGGCAGGAGACCACGCTCTCCAAAAAGGCAGGCTCCATTGGGGTCACAGAATCGAAACCGCGTAGTCCTTTCAGCGCGATTTGATATCCCAGACCCTACGTGTCTTTGTTCACCTCTGCGATAAGTTCGCGCCTCACCTTGATTTCCCTCCCCAGGTACTTTTTTGCTTTCCTGTCCGCAGCAGCAGCCACCTCCGCATCCACACGGCTTCTATGTCGCTGCGCAACTCAGCGGAGACGCTGCGCCTCCCCACGCAGGTCGGCGATCTCGACCGTCCACCAGTAGCACGACCACCACCCTCGTCTGGCGTTTCTTTTTGGCATACATGCATCACACTTTTTCTTGTCTCGTCTCATGGTGCTCTCCTCCAGCTCCTCGGCTCCTGCCGTGGCTAAGATGTTATTTAGCTCAGCAAGAAGTGACGCATCTGCTATGGTTTCCCGCAGCATATCTCGATTGAGTTTTGCCACATTCCACCCAGCAGCGTGCTTTCGAGGAGCTTCGCGTGGATACGCACCGTTTTCTTCGCTTATCACGAAGGAGACATACTGGTGATAAACTGCCACGTACTCCTCCAGGACCTTCCAGTCAGACATTCTCGCCGCTACATGTGGCGTCGCGAGCGTTAGGTCAATGATCGTGCCCCTGTTGCCGGGCCACCTGAACGTTGCTGAACTTCTCGAGTTTATGACAGTGAGATCAAGCCTTGCGGCCATCTTAAGCACAGCCCGTCCTCTGAAGTCGGTTCTCGACTCTCCCCAAGCGGTGGCCTTGGAGTTAAAGTCGCCGGCCAGGACCACTTCACCACTCTCCCTGCACATGCGAACAGCGTCTTTGAGATCGGCGAGCCGCTCTCCAAATATGCCAATCGCTATGTTAGGGGATATGGAACAACTTATATAGGTCACGCGTCCACACCTGATCTCTGGGAGGTGAGGCCAAATGCGGTGGCCTGAATAATCCTGGGCTACTACCGCTAAAGAGGCTGGACGTCTCAAGAATAAAAAGACGTAGTGGGCTAGTTCACACTAGCTTACTACCACTGAGGAGACTATATGGCGGCTTGCACTAGAATACACAGCAGAAACCAGCTGGTACCGGGTTCCTGGATTACGCGCTTGGGTCCTACTAGCTCCGTTGCTTACCGAAACCACCACACATACACACAAACACTTTTTACACATTGCCCCGTATGACACGATTTAAATGTCCTCCATCCCTAAACATAATCTTCAAAACACTTACATAAACATACACTAGCACATTCCCGTGTCGGTGACCGCCTCTGCGTGGATGCGGAATTGACACGGAAAACACAACACAATCGTACACACCTACACTAACCTTCCACTCAGCTTACCTTTACTGGGATTTCCTAAATAAATGATTATGGCCTCTTCTGAGGAGGCCGGCCCCGTGTAAAGGGGCCTGCCGTGTTTGCCGTGCGGTGCGACCCGTAGGCGGCCAAAGGGAGATCCTTGGCAGCTAGGCGCATCCGCGGCTGCGTGCCGAGGAGCCTCGAACTGTCTTTGGCTCCTGCTGACTGCAAGACAGGAGGCTGGATACCTAGCCAGGTCTGATCAACTGGCTTTTGGCCGCGTTTCGGGTGGGTGGGGTGTGTGGCTTCGGCGGTGCGGTGCGATGGGGCTTAGGTTGGTAGGTGCGGGGTAGCCACTGGTTGCCACGTCCTGGTTGACTATTGCCTTGCCTGGTCGTGCTATCGTCCGGTCGCGTTCCCTATCCACCTGATCCGGTCCTGGCAAGTGCGTCCTGGCTCGTGACGTCTCCCGAACACTCTCCAGAGAGTAGATCACTTCCTGGTTGGGGTGAAAAGCTCAAGGGAGTGGGGGTGGTCTATTTTTTCAGGGCACGCTATAGCCTGGGATTAACTACTCGGTCCGGGGCCGCCCCCTCAGTCATGAGCTGGGGAGGCCGCGCTGGCGGCCTCCATAGACGGAGGGATCCAGATGGGTCGGTGGGGATTTTGGGATGAAACTCTCACTGTAAGGTATAGCTAAAAAATTACAACCATGGGTAAGTCTAGGGGAGGAATGCTGTTGCTGGGGTCGACAGACTTTGACTCGGAGTCGGTCACCTCTGGTAGCAGCGGTGTATCGAGGGGACGGGAGATAAGAGACAGTGTAGAGAGGGCGATGGAGGACCTCTGCAGGGTGGTGTCGACCCTGGGTGGGTTGGTACAGAAGTATGAAAACACTAATAGTGGCATCAAGTCGGGGTTCGAAATGGCCGCCGGGGTTGTCGGACGGCTCTAGCGGCTCAGGGCGGGCTGAGTTGGCCGGGGTAGGCTCTGCCGGCCTTAGCATGCGTGGGGATGGCCCGCGACCGCTGAAAAACATCCTGGTGAAAGGGAAGAAGATAAGGAAGAGGGGTGCTGGCAAAGGCACTTCTAGCCCTGATGAGGACGGAAAAACCCCATCAAGGAGCTGGGGGATCCGCCGCGGCTCCACTTCCGATCGACCCGACCAAGGGAGACAAGGTAAAATCCGAGGCCGAATAGGAAGGGACGGAGGTCGTTAAGAAGGGGGAAAGAAAAAAGACGGCTTCTATAGACGGCGAGTGGACCACAGTGAAAAGGTCCAAGAAAGTACCCTCAAACAAGGGGACTGAATGGCCGAAAGAGGCCTCTGGGCCGATGCCCCAAAATGTCGCCAAGGGGCCACGTCAGAGGGCCAGGCCAGAGGCTATTCTGGTCAAGCTATCAGAGGGCCAAAAATACGTAGACGTTCTGGCCCTTATGAAGAAGGTCGACGTGGTCGGGCTAGGGGCGAGGGTTGGGTCTGTCAGGGAAACGAGTGCGGGTGGTGTCCTTGTTGAACTGAGGAACACGGCCTCCCAGGGCCGCGATGTGTTCTTTTTTTTTTTTT
>JAPYYV010017988.1:0-11103 GCA_030522625.1 Copidosoma aretas | reverse complement strand
GAAAAAATCCTGCACCGACCGGGATTCGAACCCTCGCCCCACTTGAGCAGCCGTACCTCAGACTTGCGCCTTAGCCAACTGTGCTACGACTGCTCCTTAGTTAAGCTTTATCTATTAATAACATAACAAACAACCAAATAAACACGAAATATTATTTATTGCTATTATTATTAAATATTACTATTTATTAAAATCTATTTAAAACTAATTAATATTAAAAAGCCTTTTGTATTATGGAGAAAAACAAAATAATGCAAAAAAATAAGACGTGCCGCGCTACATAAATTAATTTTTTTCAAATAGTAATAATCAATTCTCCATCAGAAAAAAAAAAGTTTTTTTTAGGAAATTGGACGTAGAATACGATGGTATTACTAAAAACTCGCTACGAGGAGAGGGGTGGGGCAATAGTTAAAAATCAATTTAGACATTTTAATTGTTAATAACAATATTACATCGTTAATTATTTTTCTTGAAAGTATTTTTTTCTCAAAGCTTATTCTTTTACCTTTAAAATGAAAAAAAAAGGCTATAGCTTAAATAGTATCGGGGTTATGAATATTTAAAAATTCCTTCTACAGCCCAAAATCACCGAAATCGCGGAATTTCAATCCTTTCTAGCGTCCAAAATATTGTGAAAAAAAAAAAAATAAAAAAAAATACGTGTCCCTTTTTTTTCAATATAAGACCCGTAAAAAAAGTTTCAACAAAATCAAAAATTTGTCAGTCAATTTTTTTTTAAATCTGTTCGGTTTGTAAAAAAACGTCCTATATAGAAATACAGAAAAATTACTAAAAATATTTTCCAGAGATTTCCTAACCTATAAAACTGTTGGAATCACGTAGTAAATTGTTATTTTTTCAATTAAAATCCTTAATCCCTCAAGCATATGAATATAGTACCATAAATCATTCTGTGGTTAGTAGCTCCAGTATCGAGGAATACAGAAATATTACTAGAAATATTTTCCAGAGGATTCCTGACCTACAAAACTGTTGGAAGCAGGTGGGAAATAGTTATTATTTCAATTAAAATCCTTAATCTCTCAAGCATATGAATATAGTACCATAAATCTTCCTGTTGATAGTAGCTCCTGTATCGAGGAATACAGAAAAATCATTAGAAATATATTTCAGATATTTCTCAACCTATAAAACTGTTATATACACGTGAAAAGTTGTTATTTTTTCAATTGAAATCGTTGATCTCTCAAGCACATGAATATAATACCATAAAACTTTCTGTGGCTAGTAAATCCTGTATATAGAAATACAGAAAAATTACTAGAAATATTTTCCAGACATTTCCTAACCTATAAGATTGTTGGAATCACGTCGGAAATTGTTATTCTTTCATTAAAAATCCTCAATCTCTCAAGCATATGAATATAGTACAATAAATCTTTCTGTAGTTAGTAGCTCCTGTATCGAGGAGTAAAGAAAAATCATGAGAAATATTTTTCAGATATTTTTTAACCTATAAAACTGTTAGAATCACGTGAAAAGTTGTTATTTTGTCAATTGAAATCGTTGATCTCTCAAGCACATGAATATAATACCATGAAACTTTCTGTGGCTAGTAAATCCTGTATATAGAAAGACAGAAAAATTACTAGAAATATTTTCCAGACATTTCCTAACCTATAAAACTGTTGGAATCACGTGGCAAATTGTTATTCTTTCAATTAAATTCCTTAATCTCTCAAGCATATTAATATAGTACCATAATTCTTTCTGTGGTTAGTAGCTTCTGTATCGAGGAATACAGAAAAATAACTAGAAATATTTTCCAGAGATTAACTAACATATAAAACTGTTGGAATAACGTGGGAAATTATTATTCTTTTAATTAAAATCCTTAATCTCTCAAGCATACGAATATAGTACCATAAATCTTTCTGTGGGTATTAGCTCCACTATCGAGGAATACAGAAAAATTACTAGAAATATTTTCCAGAGGTTTCCTAAACTATAAAACTGTTAGAATCACGTTGGAAATTGTTATTCTTCCAATAAAAATCCTTAATCTCTCAAACATATATATATATAGTACAATAAATCTTTCTGTGGTTAGTAGCTCCTGTATCGAGGAGTACAGAAAAATCATTAGAAATATTTTCAGATATTTCTTAACCTATAAAACTGTTGGAATCACGTGAAAAGTTGTTATTTTTTCAATTGCAATCGTAAATCTCTCAAGCACATAAATATAATACCATAAAACTTTCTGTGGCTAGTAATTCCTGTATATAGAAATACAGAAAAATTACTAGAAATATTTTCCAGAGATTTTCTAACCTATGAAACTGTTGAAATCACATGCAAAATTGTTATTCTTTCAATTAAATTCCTTAATCTCTCAAGCATATGAATAGAATACCACAATTCTTTCTGTGGTTAGTAGCTCCTGTATCGAGGAATACAGAAAAATAACTAAAAATATTTTCCAGAGATTTTCTAACCTATGAAACTATTAGAATCACGTGGGAAATTGTTATTCTTTCAATTAAAATCCTTAATCTCTCAAGCATATGAATATTGAACCATATACCTATCTGTGGTTAGTAGCTCCACTATCGAGGAATACAGAAAAATTACTAGAAATATTTTTCAGACGTTTCCTAACCTATAAAACTGTTGGAATCACGTTGAAAATTGTTATTCTATCAATGAAAATCCTTAATATCTCAAGCATATAAATATAGTATCATATATCTTTCTGTGGTTAGTAGCTCCTGTATCGAGAAGTACAGAAAAATCATTAGAAATATTTTTTAGATATTTCTTAATCTATAAAACTGTTGGAATTACGTGAAAAGTTGCTAGTTTTTCAATTGAAATCGTAAATATTTCAAGCACATGGATATAATACCATTAAACTTTCTGTGGCTAGTAAATTCTGTATATAAGAATACAGAAAAATCACTACAAATATTTTCCAGAGATTTTATAACCTATAAAACTGTTGGAATCACGTGGGAAATTGTTATTCTTTCAAAAAAAATCCTCAATCTCTCATGCATATGAATATAGTACTATTAATCTTTCTGTGGTTAGTAGCTCCTGTATCGAGGAATACAGAAAAATAAATAGAAATATTTTCCAGAGATTTTCTAACATATAAAACTGTTAGAATCACGTGGAAAATTGTTATCCTTTCAATTAAAATCCTTAATCTCTCAAGCATATAAATATAGTACCATAAATCTTTCTGTGGTTAGTAGCTCCACTATCGAGGAATACAGAAAAATTACTAGAAATATTTTCCAGAGGTTTCCTAACCTATAAAACTGTTGAAATAACGTTGGAAATTGTTATTCTTTCAATAAAAATCCTTAATCTCTCATGCATATGAATATAGTACCATAGATCTTTCTGTGGTTAGTAGCTCCTGTATCAAGAAGTACAGAAAAATCATTGGAAATATTTTTCAGATATTTCTTAACCTATAAAACTGTTGGAATCACGTGAAAAGTTGTTATTTTTTATTGCAATCGTAAATCTCTCAAGCACATAAATATAATACCATAAAACTTTCTGTGGCTAGTGAA
Source organism: Copidosoma aretas (assembly GCA_030522625.1). Lineage (NCBI taxonomy): Eukaryota > Metazoa > Arthropoda > Insecta > Hymenoptera > Encyrtidae > Copidosoma > Copidosoma aretas. The sequence continues at coordinate 7,552 of JAPYYV010017988.1, read as the reverse complement.
TCCTGTATATAGAAATACAGAAAAATTACTAGAAATATGTTCCAGAGATTTTCTAACCTATAAAACTGTTGGAATCACGTGCGAAATTGTTATTCTTTCAATTAAATTCCTCATTCTCTCAAGCATATAAATATAGTACCATAATTCATTCTGTGGTTAGTAGCTCCTTTATTGAGAAATACAGAAAAATAACTAGAAACATTTTCCAAAAATTTCTAACCTATAAAACTGTTAGAATCACGTAGGAAATTGGTATTCTTTCAATAAAAATCCTTAATCTCTCAAGCATGTGAATATAGTACCATAGATCTTTCTGTGGTTAGTAGCTTCTGTATCAAGGAATACAGAAAAATTACTAGAAATATTTGCCAGAGGTTTCCTAACCTATAAAACTGTTGAAATCACGTAAAAATTTGTTATTTTTTCAATTGAAATCGTAAATTTCTCAAGCACATAAATATAATACCATGAAACTTTCTGTGGCTAGTAAAACCTGTATATAAAAATACACAAAAATTACTAGAAATATTTTCCAGAGATTTCCTAACCTATAAAACTGTTGGAATCACGTGCGAAATTTTTATTCTTTCAATTAAATTCCTTAATCTCTCAAGCAATGAAATATATTACCATAATTCTTTCTGTGGTTAGTAGCTCCTTTATTGAGAAATACAGAAAAATAACTAGAAATATTTTTCAAAAATTTCTAACCTATAAAACTGTTAGAACCACGTAGGAAATTGTTATTCTTTCAATTAAAATCCTTAATCTCTCAAGCATATGAATAAAGTACCATAAATCTTACTGTAATTAGTAGCTCCTGTATCGAGGAATACAGAAAAATTACTAGAAATATTTTCCAGAGGTTTACTAACCTATAAAACTGTTAAAATCACGTTGTAAATTGTTAGTCTTTCTATAAAAATCCTTAATCTCTTCAGCATATGAATATAGTACCATAGATCTTTCTGTGGTTAGTAGCTCCTGTATCAAGGAGTACAGAAAAATCATTAGAAATATTTTTTAGATATTTCTTAACGTATAAAACTGTTGGAATCACGTAAAAAGTTGTTATTTTTTTAACTGCAATCGTTAATCTCTCAAGCACATAAAAATAATACCATAAAACTTTCTGTGGCTAGTAAATCCGGTATATAGAAATACAGAAAAATTACTAGAAATATTTTCCAGAGATTTACTAACCTATATAACTGTTAATATCACGTGCGAAATTGTTATTCTTTCAATTAATATCCTTAATCTCTCAAGCATACGAATATAGTACCATAAATCTTTCTGTGGTTAGTAGCTCCACTATCGAGAAATACAGAAAAATTACTAGAAATATTTTTCAGAGGTTTCCTAACCTACAAAACTGTTGCAATCACGTTGGAAATTGTTATTCTTTCAATAAAAATTCTTAATCTCTCAAGCATGTGAATATAGTACCATAATTCTTTCAGTGGTTAGTAGCTCCTGTATCGAGGAATACAGAAAAATAACTGGAAATATTTTCCAGAGGATTTATAACCTATAAAACTGTTGGAATTACGTGGTAAATTGTTATTCTTTCAATTAAAATCCTTAATCTCTCAAGCATATGAATATAGTAGCATAGATCTTTCTGTGGTTAGTAGCTGCTGTATCGAGGAGTACAGAAAAATCATTAGAAATATTTTTCAGATATTTCTTAACCTATAAAACTGTTAGAATTACGTGAAATGTTGCTATTTTTTTAATTGGAATCGTAAATTTCTCAAGCACAGGAATATAATACCATTAAACTTTCTGTGGCTAGTAAATCCTGTATATAAGAATACAGAAAAATTACTAGAAATATTTTCCAGAGATTCCCTAACCTATGAAACTGTTGAAATCACGTAGGAAATTGTTATTCTTTCAATTAAATTCCTCAATCTCTCAAGCATATGAATATAGTACCATAACTCTTTCTGTGGTTAGTAGCTCCTGTATCGAGGAATACAGAAAAATAACTAGAAATATTTTCCAGAGATTTTATAACCTATAAAACTGTTGGAATCACGTGGGAAAATGTTATTCTTTCAATTAAAATCCTTAATCTGTTAGGCATATGAATATAATACCATTCATCTTTTTGTGGTTAGTAGCTCCTGTATCAAGGAATACAGAAAAATTACTAGAAATATTTTCCAGAGGTTTCCTAACCTATAAAGCTGTTGGAATCACGTGGGAAATTGTTATTCTTTCAATTAAAATCCTTTGTCTCTCATGCATATGAATATAGTACCATAAAATTTTCTGTGGCTAGTAGCTCTTGTATCGAGAAATACAGAAAAATCATAAGAAATATTGGTTAGATGTTTCCTTACATACAAAATTCTTAGAATCACGTGAAAAATTAGCATTTTTTTAATTAAAATCGTAAATCTCTTAAACATATACTGATAAAACGATATAACTTTTCCTAGCTAGTAGCTTTTGAAATAAGGAATATAGTAAAATCGTCGAAAATTCTTCTTATAATGTTGTAGAAAATTTTAAAACTGCTATCTAGCGATTTGAGAAAATAATTGAATAATTTATCAAAATTAACTATTTATTTTCGGAATTCCCAACTCTCTTTACTACATGCTTCAAAGATTTCATCATCGTATCTTAATTCTTTTAGAAAATTACAATTCGGAAAAGATCAAATGGTTATTTATTGGAACAAATAGTTTTTATAGATAAGGGAATGGCTTTACAGTAATCTGTATAAGTCTTACATATTTTCAATGTCATGGGCTATAAGCTTTTATAAGTTTTATTAATTCCTATGTTTTCTTTGTTCTGGAGTTGCATAATTTAAAATGAAGAAAAGACTTCGTCTCTGTGTCTTGCAGTTATTGGATCTTAGATGACGGATTTTTTGTACATGTAAAAATTTTATTACATGTTTATTTTTAGAAACTACAAGCTCCCAGAGATTTTATATTCATATCGTAAGTAATTGGAGGAAGATTTAATTTTCATTAAAAAATCTATTTTATTGCTCGTGATTCTAGAGAGCATGTTTGGTTAGGGGAAAGCTAAAAACAAGTGTCTGAAATCTTCCCTTTTTTTAATATATGAAAAGTATGCTCCAAAAATGTCCATTGTCCATTCATTCGTTTATGATTTTCCCGATTTTTTTAAAAATAAGCCACTTTTTCACGGGATCCTAACAGTTCTATAGGTTAAGAAATATCTGAAAAATATTTCTCATGATTTTTCTGTATTCCTCGATACAGGAGCTACCAACCACAGAAATATTTATGGTACTATATTTATATGCTTGAGAGATTAAGGATTTTAATTGAAAGAATAACAATTTCCCACGTGATTCCAACAGTTTTATAGGTTTCGAAATCTCTGGAAAATATTCCCAGTAATTTTTCTTTATTCCTCGATACAGGAGCTACTAGCCACAGAAAGATTTATGGTACTATATTCATATGCTTGAGAGATTGAGGATTTTAATTGAAAGAATAACAATTTCCCACGTGATTCCAACAGTTTTATAGGTTAGGAAATCTCTGGAAAATATTTCTAGTAATTTTCCTGTATTTCTATATACAGGATTTACTAGCTACATAATGTTTTATGGTACTATATTCATGTGCTTGAGAGATTTACGTTTTCAATTGAAAAAATAACAATTTTCCACTTATTCAAACAGTTTTATAGGTTAGGAAACCCTTGAAAGAAATTTTTCTGTATTCCTCTGTACAGGCGCTACTAGCTGCAAAAAGTTTTATGGTTCTATATTTATTTGTTTAATAGATTTACGTTTTTATTAAAAAAAAAATTTTTTTTACGTGATTTCAACAGCTTTTGTAGGTTAGGAAATAACTCGCCATTGTTGACTATAGTTTTTCTCTATTCCTAGTTCAATGAGCTACAAGCTACAAAAAGTTTTATCGTTCTATCTTTTTCCGCTCTGGAGATTTACGATTTAGAGAAAAAAAAACCCGATTTTGCCCACTGTGCGACATTTTGAGCTAATTTACCCATGCTTTGACATTTAAACATGCTTTGACAATTATTAAATGGTGGTTGTCGCGCTTTACAATAAAGTATTTTTAAGCAATACTTTTTTACATAATAATGGCGATTGCACTGTCTGCTTAAGAAGTTGTTTCTCCACTTAGTATCTTTTTTTAAATGTATCATTTAACTAAAAACTTTGGTGTATTTGATAATCTAAATACAACTACTTAATAAAATTTGAAAAACGAATACGTCGAAAGTCCTGGATTATGATGCTATGTTGTACGGTGAAAACTTGAATGCAATGTACTAAGGGGTAAAGAAGCTGTGTAGAAATTTGAGGATACAAATATGGAAATTGATGTTTGCTTGAAGGTATGTAGGGTGTCGTTAAGGGTGTGGGTCGGGATAAAAGGCACATAAGAAATGATGGGGGGCTGTGAAGGGCCGACTTATTTCAGTGGGAGAGAGAGTGTGGGGGGGAAGGGTGGGGGGGGGGGGGGGGGGGTGGGGGAAGAGGGCGCAGAGGGCGGATTTGGAAGGTGAAAAGGGGCTTTTACTCCCGCTTAACGCTAATTCATTATATAAAATAGGAAGATATAGTATGATATCTTAATTTAGTAAAAAAAAAATGCTTACTTCTTAATACACTGTTCAATGTCAATCGCGAAGTGCATACAATCCAAACATTGCAAGGTGATGCGAGGCGATGTCTAAAACGTTCTATTTGGCCCGTAGTGAAAGAGCTAATTCACGCTTTTCAAGAAGCCAGACTATTTGTCTACTTTAGCTTTTCCAAAATGTCGTGAATACGTTATAGATTACGGTATGTGTAGACCTCCTGCCTGTGCTTTATCGCTATCATTGGTGGTACGTGCGGTCTGGGCTGAGCCCCTGACAGAGTTATCGTCTGCTCTTGCTACGGGTAACAGCTCTTAGCAGCTTGAAAACTCTCCTAGCAGCCATGACATTGCGCCAGCAGAGAATTTGCACATAACAACTATTCCTGGGCTTCGAAAAAATCCATTCTGGAAGTATATTTTGTAACTAATTTGTAGTACATTTATAGTGAATGAAGAGATTTTGTAGAGACTACCGTTTTCGCGATACGAGATGATCGGCTTGCATAGTGCGAGGCTAGCATATTACATGTGCGTATGGGCTACCGTACATTAAAAAAAAGATGTAATTTGCAGGGTATTTTGTAGTTGATTTGTAGTGAGAGAATTAAGATTGTAGAATATACCGATCTCGAGGAATTCGATGAATCGACTGATTTTAGTGCAACAGTAGCATCAAACTATTTTTTTTGACGAATCAGGGCTTAAATACTTTGGACAGTACATCTTAAATATTTGTAGAGGTAAGTTTATATAAAAATAATTCTTTTGTAGAGCCTACCGATTGCGAAATGATCAATGATCTGCTAGCATGATATCTCGCCGGCAGATCACACTTGCGTATAGACCAATCTCTGGCTCGAACAAAATCTAATTTGCAGGGTATTTTTTAGCTAATTTGTAGTGAATTTGTAGTAAGAGAATTAATTTTGTAGGGACCTTCTATCGCTAAATGCACATCTTGATATCAAGCTAGCAGATCTCCCCGCTATGCCGCGCCGGTCCCGTATAAGGGCAAAAAAGGCATGATATTTTGTAGCTATTTTGTATCTTTTACATACGCGTGTGCATGTTAGTTAAAAAACCACCCCTGCCGAATTCGGGGGTGTACCGAGGTGCCAAAATAAAAAATGTGCCACCAAAGCCATTTTAGGGACTCTATGAAATCATAATATTTGTAGCTAATTTGCAGTAAATTTGTAGTAAGAATTGATTTTGTAAGGCCCTTCTATCGCCTAACACGCACGGATGTGCCAGCTTGATATCAAGCTAGCGCCTCTTCCAGTTATGCCGAGCCCGAATAGCACGAGCCAATCGATATGTTTGGATCCTCAGCAACTTCTCTAACGGTGATTCGTCGATTGGCGAATACTATTTTCTTCACTTTATCAATGTTTTAGTCTGTTGTTGGCGTGCTCGAGCGTCCGGCACGCTGTTCGTCGTTCACATCTTCTTGGCCCTCTAAGAACATTTTGTACCATCGATAAACGTTGCTATGGTCCAAGGCTTCATCATATGCCACAGTCAACATTCGGAATGCGTCCGCGCACTTTATTTTGTTTTTCACGCAAAATTCGATACGGATTCTTTGATCCATATTTTGGAATAGATAAAAATCGATGACGAGTCAAAACAAATCCTGGCACAACAGCTGTCAAAAATTATCTAAACATTCGAAATGCTGGAAATTATTACTAGTTCAATTTCTACGAGCACAAAGTCTTGAGAAAAAAGATTGTGAAGTTTTTTTTTCGTATTGTTCATCATCGCTTTAAGGCTTAGACATGGCTTTTTGAACATAACCATAGTGTTTTTTAGTCATAAGGAAAGGAAGAATGATTAGGTGGTGTAGGGGTACTTACAACTAATCGGTGTAGTAACTGAGTTCTGACCGGGTGTTTACGTATAAACACTAGAACTAATTCCTGCACACCTCTCGCTTATATTGTCTGTAACGTAAGAGAAACAGTTAATTGATTCTTGAAGAAAAACAGTCAAAGCAAACCTCGCGTCAAACGGCACACAGTGGGCCAAAACGGGTTTTTTTTTCCTAAAATAAAATATCTTCAAAACGATTTGACCAATCCTATTGATTCTTTTTGGAGCTTAAAGCTTCTGTAATACATAATATAGGAAAAGTGGTCCGAAGTTACAATATTTTGATTAAAGGGGTGAAAACAACCCTTAAAGTTTAAAAAATTAGAAAAAAATTTTAATAAAATTAATTAATTTTTTATAATCATAGAAAATCATTAAAAATTGATAAAGAAGTTAAAAAATATATAAAAATACATAATGTAAATGATTCAGTTAAATCTTAGGGGGATGAAACTACCCTTAAATAAGATAAAACAGGATAAATTTTAGAAAACATTTATAAAAAATTGTTCTTTTTACTTGGCAAACCGGAAATAAACATTAAGAAATAATATACATAAATGTAAGAATGTATTGACGCAAGGGGTAAAAACAACCCTTACAGTGGAAAAAATTTGAAATAATTTATGTAAAAGTAGCCAGTAACTCGAGGGTCAGAAAGTTATTAATAAATTATTTGAATAAATCATTATTAAAAAAAAAAAAATCCCAAGTTTTTCAGCCCAGTAACAAGAGAGACAGCTCGAACAGCGAGAGGATAATATTGTAGTTCAATAAATTTTTTTTTTAAATAACAACATAATCTAAATTCCAAGCTTTTTTACCCAGTAACCCAGGGGACAGCGAGTTAATAATATAATATTTGAATAAATTGCTGATTAAATAACATTGAACGGACAGATTTTTTTTAAGGTTGGTGAATAATTTTTGTCTTAAATAATCTTTTAAAGTAAAAACCATTAGTATAACTACTCCTGCCTAGAAATAAAGTGGGATGTTGTAATCCATTGTAGTAAATAAAATTATTTTGCAAAAAAATTGTGAGAAATTCTTGAAATAAGAAA
>JAPYYV010017987.1:4322-15436 GCA_030522625.1 Copidosoma aretas | reverse complement strand
CCCCCCCCCCCACTCCCGTCGCCTCGCGCCGGCGATTCATTACTCCGAGAGTTGAGTCACGTCTTCCCTCGGGCCCCGCGGGGCAACCCCCTCGGCTCGAGACGCCGGCGACGAGTCTTGGGGCGGGGGGAGGGGCAGTAGTCGATCCGCTAAAACGTCACTTCTCCCTACGCGGCCGGCTTTTCGCTCTGTACGTATGGAAGCTTGGCCCCCGGGAACGGTGCGCCGGGTAAGTGCGGGTGGCAGTAGGGCCGTGGCGCGCCTCTTTTACTCGCCTATAGTAGTATAGGGTATACGAGTGGTGTTCGTGAATACTCGTACCTATTGAAAAGAGCTGGGAGGGATGCGCTTTTTTTTCGCAGGAGATTGGGAGTCGTGGTTTATAGTAATCATTTGCACAGCGTATTTACGAATTCGTTTGCTCTGTTCGCTCTGTTGCGAATCGAGAAGAGGATTACATTAGAGTTGTGAAAGGTGTAGTGAATGGATAAAAATTGCAGGGATAGAGTAGCGCAGGATCCGGTTGCAATCATGACAAACGACCAGAGACCAAAAGGGCTAAGTGAGACGGAGAAAGCGAGTCTAGGCTGAAGATAAATGAAACTAAAATCTTCGAGCAGGAAAATTGTTTGTTCGCCCCGAGGTTCACAAAAACACAGAAATCCTTCTCGATAAATCTCCCGATGAACTCTTAAATAAATCGAACTTTCTAACCGGATAGAACTTCACCTAAATGTGCATTAGGAAACTCCAGAGGTGCACTTTACCAACACCGAAAGTCCAAAGTAGCCGAAAAGCAAAAGAAAAGTGAGCGACTGAGGGTGAGCGAGAAAGGAGCACGTTGTAAAGCAAGAGAGGCCGCGGTTAGTGTATAACGTGTACAGCCGTGCAGAAAGGCTGTGTCAGCTCGACGGCGTAAACTTCGCCCCCAAACAAGCGAGCGAGTGAGCGAGTGAGAAAAAGGACTGCACCGAACACGGTCAGATGGCAAGGGACGACAAGAAGTAGATCTGGCGGGCGTTTTGAGCGTATAGTGGTAACAGACGCCGCGAGGATCGCGAATTAAGTACCGAAGCGGCCGAGGCAGTGCCCGCATCGCTCACTGCTGCTGCCGAGTTTATCAATGACAAAACGAGGGCGGAGGGGATGTTTCTAACGGCTTGATGAATTTGAAGCGCCGGGAACGTGATTTAAGCGGACGAGCGTCCGGTACAAATTGAAACAGCAGGGCGGGGGTGGGAGCTTGAGCTTCAAACTGTCGGTGCGACCCTTTTTTTTTTCATTTTCAAATGCTGCGCCTAAAGAGGAATTGAAACGGGCGGGACCGGTAGGATTGAAGCGCGGTCGTCGAGCTGAGGAATTTGCTTGTGAAAAAATTCGATGTCTGACTGTGTGGACATTAATTTTGGGAATTCGCAATGATTTGAATCTTTCTGTCTCACGACGCAACAATTTTTTACGTACGTACATGCTTTTCAAAATCATACTCGGATTTGCATGTGGTCAACTGTACAGTATCAAGCTTTCGAGCCCTGTTTAGAATATTGATTTTTTAGCACACTAAGATTTTCAAGTCTGTTTACATCAATGTTCATTATACAGAAGCTCGGTGATATTATAATGCATACAGGCCCTTCAAAATCACTTTGAAAAATAAGTGTAACGAGACAAGGAGAATGTTTCACTGCACCGACGTCCACTGATACTTGAGCACTCTAATACTAGCTGATCAGTTCTGACGAGGCTTCGCTCTCTGATGTTGAAATATTTTTTATAGCTAACGTAAAATCGAAAATCTGTCCAAAGTAATAAAAAGTAATTTGGCTTTACTTATTAATACAGTGCACCTTTTAAAAAACGTAACTAATTGTTAGTTAATGTAACATTTTCTTAAAATTATAAGACGCACGAATCTGGTACCCCGTTATCTGTAAAATAATAATGTTCTTATATAAGGCCGTACCATAAAGAACAACAGTGTGTCAGCATCAAAAGAAGTCATAAAAGATGGGTCAAACTATGTGCAACAGTACCAGCTTCCCGAGAACTCGCAATTACATTGATTCTCTTTCATCCACGTTTTGAGCTACTAGAAATCTTTTTATTAATCCCACAGACCTAAAAGTGTAGATTGGCTGTTTGTGACTTATCGTCGAAGAATTAAATTTTGTTTGATAGTTTCCAATTCAGGGACTAACTTATGCCTGAATACCATCTCAAGCGATTGTTACTCTATGACTTCTACAAAAATCTGCACGAGTGTACGGTTTTCATGAAAACATTATGTTTTCTTTCATGAAAAAATTATACGTTGAAATGAGAACTCGTAAAAAATAGCGATAGACATATGAATTTGTCGAAGCTATGTGCTAATTAGTATTGACAGCGCGCTGGTTTTACTGGGTCATTACGAACGCACTATAAAATTATTTTCAGAGAAATAGAAAAAAAGATACACAGTGTATAGTTGCGGCTGCTGAAATGTATGGAACGCTTAGCGGACACACGAGGAAGTGCGGAGGATGGAAATGTTATCAGCTCTACGTCCGGGATGTTGCTCTTCCTATCTGAACGGACACCCGGTTCGTGCGTATCTCTGCCTACGCATTGACTAACTCACTGACTTATATACATATATTAGTGACGGACGACCACCAAATAATTTAATGATCCACGCGAGCCCGAAATACTTGAGTATTCTTTACATCTGTTGGCACGATTTATCTTTGATTTTTGTTTTCAACCAATTTTGAATTTCTGTTGTTTTGTGAACATTGAAACGACAAAAGAGATGTTTTAAATCCAGTGCATCTCATAAAACAAAGACCACAGCGTCGAAACAATCCCCGCAGCTTATTCTAAAAACACGCGCCGCACTACAACTTTGCTAAAACAATGTCCGAACCCACGGCACCGTCCCGCCCCCCGGGGCTCTCGCCCCCCCCCCCCCCCCCCCCCGGTCCTTTGAAACCGCCCACCCCCCCCCCCCCCCCCCCGAAAGAAGAAAAAACAAAGCGTAGGAGCACACACACGCACGGTTGTAAACCACCGTTCCGTACACACGCGGCTACATCGTTATTTTTCAGCATACACGCGCTTATGGGTACACGCGAGCCTCCAAACTCGTTTCTCAAACAAACTAATTACGAGGGGGAGGATGGGCTCGAGGGAAGAGGGCCCAAAAGTCGACGTCCTCCCCCTAACTCTTTTACATCCATCCGTATATAATACAAGAGGAAACGCTCGCCGCGACCATAAGCGCGTGCGCCTCGATCCATACGGGCCGGTTGTACTATACACCGTCGCGAGGCTCCCTCTCCGATGCTCCGGAGCTTTGTACAGGTATAACACAGCATACGATATATAGGTGGGTATATATACATATGTATACAGACCACCCGCCGTGTAATCGGCCCCTCCGCGCCGTGTATACGCTCCTTCTCCCTTCTGCTCCTCTCGTTCCTTTTCGTCTTTTGTCTTTGCTTTTCTCCTTTTTGCGCTCCCCGGCTTATATTATATTAGAGGCTCGGGCTTTCCCGCTGTCTTACTCGCGAGTGCAGGAGAGGCTAAGAAGCTACAAGAGGTGCTTCGGGGTCGTACTCGAGCGGGTGCACTCGACTTGAAATTCGTTGCTAACGAGGTTCCACAAAAATGCTCCTCCGTTGCTTTCCTTTATCGAGAGCGTAAGTGCGACTCGTTGTTTCAATGTTCGGTGAGCTGTCGATTTCAGAGGCGGTGGTATTGAGGGGGTGTATGCTATCGCGGAGACAACACTGATTCGAGGGGCCGACGGGGGTTCGGCCCCCGGTGAGGGCACTCGGATTTTTTTTTCCGAGCCGTTTTCAGCAGTAAAAGTACACTTCCAACACCGGCTGTCTTCGGAGCGCCGGCCTTATCGGCGAGTTGGGGGAACCCTGAAACTCTTTCAGGGAGACTTATACACTGTGGCTGCTGATCCGATGCTCCTTAACCGGCTTAATCGACAAGGTGTGGACCTGAATAAGGCTCTTCACCGGGGATGCATCCTTGGTAAAAAAGAAAACGGTTAGGATACAAAAAAATGGTAAAATAGGATCGGGCTGCATTACCTCCACACGCGGGGATGGTGAACGAACCCCGCTTACAAGACTGTTCGCGGTAAAGGGGAACAAAAAAAATTCAACTGTTCAACATTAAAACCGTCAACTTTTACGAAATATCCAATAAGGTGGAAATTCACGATAAGGGAGGTGGTATAAATCAACAACAACGCCAACTACTGTACGAGTCATGTTCAACGTGACCCCTTGATATTTATATCAAACTCGAAACCTTGATCGCGCGCACAACTACTCTGAAACCTCGTGTCCGACTCTCAAAAGTCCAGTGATCCGAAACGTTTCACTTTGAAAGTACTTATTGTATAAAATTGCAAAGAAGAAAGAATCGCCCGCTGCACGAGATGCATTTCCGCCATGATCCCATTATAACGCGCCGGCCACCACTTGACCCCGACTCCGTTCGAACTAAGTGAATTCGAAAAACCGTTCCCCCGGAATGTGATGCATATGTATATTTTTTTTGCTTTGATGAATTTTCACACCCCAGAAAACACTGACCGCGCCCGGAGCGGCGCTGCCCGCCTTGTAGTCCGAACAAACGAAAAAACAGCTCGAGCGAGAACCTCAAATCTTTTGAACTTGCAAGCTACCTGCGGTGGGTTTATCTTTACACAGGTAATATGTATTGTATACACAAAGCGCGGTCGCGAGGGTCGTTAGGGATACCTAAATATAGGTACACCTACGCGTGACATACACTCCCGCGTAACAAACTAGTTTGGACCTTACGTCATTTGGAGGCTCTGCCCCTCCGCGGGCACCACGCGCGGACAGGAGGTATCCGCGCAAACAGAGACAGCGTCGACGCAGCCGTAGCTGACTATGCGTGTATACCTATATAGGTACCGCCACGGCTCCGAGCTCCCCGCGCCAAATTGAAAGCGGCAAGCTCGGTCGGCGGCTACAACCTATAGGGTGCAGTGTTCCGGAAAGGCTTTCCGACACTTACCGACAACTTAAACATGACACACGACATCGTAGGACATTATCAAGTTGTCGGCAAGACTTTCTGGAACACACCCCTATACTGTTGCTGCTGGTCTTGTTCCACGTGACTTTACTCCTCGGTCGCGCGTGATGATGGTGATGAGCCATGATTTTTTTCCTCAAAAATTAGCACGCACGATTCCGCGAATTAGCTTTGAACAATCCGATCGGACGTATGTGCCTATACATAATGTGCAGCATCGACGGTGCATAGGACAACAATAGGCGCAAAGACCATCAAAAAGCTCATCTCCTTCGCGTCGCGGTCGCCATTATTTAGCCATTTTATAGCCGCGCGGTAAACGCGTAAACTGACATACTTACATAACTGTTCTCCCCTCGTCGGACTATCATTCTCGGCCTCGTCTCTTCTCTTCGAATGATACACGCGTATTTATATAGTATAAGGTATGCATACAGATATACCCAACTACTTTTCCCTTTCGCTCCGCTGCGAGCTGTAAATTATATATCCTTCGCGTCTGCTGCTGCTGCTGCTGCTCATCGCGCATTCAAAACTACATAAGTATGCTTTTTATGTTTTTCACCGACAAAAAATCACCCACCAAGTCCCCATACATGGCGTAACAACCCTTCCTATATTTATAGGCCCACGTATGGCTCGCAATCACGATGGATATCGTAATTATCAATCGCATTTTCCTCCTATCGCGTATCTATTAAGTATTATTTGTCATGGATCTAATGAGTAGTGCGTTGTGGTGCGATCGAAGTACTTGGACTGTCTATACTTTCTCGTTACGTGTCCAAGTATACAGGTATCCATAACTTTTTCACGATCATCCGTTTCGGAAGTCTAACGCACCCTGACTACACCGCGTGCATGTGTGCATGTATACTTATCCTCGCAACGGGAGAAGCAATCGAGCGAGAGGAGTAGTATAACTACAACGGCTTTCCCGAGCTTTTCCATCGGCAGCTTCGACGCGTAATGCACTTTCCCGCAAACACGTATACGCATGTCATGTACCAGTGATTTTGCACGAGTGTATATATATAGATAGGTACAGTAAGAAATTGGCTGATGTATTATAGACGTTTGGACCACCTATACGTATTATTATGTATCGGCTGCCGTGAAACATTATAGTCAGTCGAGCGTTATCGGAGCCGCCACGGTGTATGTACCGTGCCGTTCTTGCCGCGCGAGAGAGTCAATGCGCACACAGCCTCTCCCGAATGATCATTGTCTCTCTGCAGTCATCGAGTCCCCGGCCGCTGCTGCATATTTGGCGTGCGTTGGAAGCTGCACGGGCCGCACACACACACACACACCCCCACGCATCACCCACGCGAACGATCTCGCGCGGAATAGTAGTGTGCGATGCGCTTGAATCCCGCGAGCAGCCCGTGCGCTTCGTTTGATCGAACAGAATCTGCTGCACAATGCCGCCGCTGCTCTCCATGCCGGTGTGTGCGCGTGTGTACCGTAGAGCGGAGTAATACCGGCCATATAGCGCGCGGCACGACGATAAAGCTCTGCTTGCAGCCTATATACGCTGCTGCTGTCATACATATGCGCGTGCGTATGTATATATGTGCGGAGAGAAAGCAAAGCTCTACCATACACACTGTACATAGATATAACTATAACCAGAACTGCGTTTACCTATACTCGCGACGCGAGTGCGTTTATGATAATAGTGGGCGTCGGGAGGGAAGGAGTAAATTTTAATTACTCCGTTGATCGAACCGAAGCGCACCTGCGTCGGCTTTCGACGCGAGATATGCCACTGTTTTCGCGGTGCTAACGTTCGGGGAGCTTTGAAATCCAGCTCCATCGTGGTGCGTTAAATCTAGCCCAGTGTACAACCGATAACTTGTTAAAACAATCTTCCAAATAGCTACTTATAAGGGACGAGCTTGCAACCGTCGGAGAATCGAGAGACGACCTTTCGCGCGCGCGCGCAGAGGTGAACAAAATCAACGCGAATTAAAAATGACTTTCAGCTCTATATCGGACGAGCGGAAAATTTTTGCAATTACGCGCGCGTGTGTGGATTACCGGGGAGGAAGCGACTTTTATTCTCCACGATTGCAGGGGGAGGGAGGTAAACGGCTGCTGCATGTATACTGCAATATGTATAGAGGGGCTTGTTCTTGCACTTCCCGCCGTTGATACGATTAAAATTCCCAACAACAGCAACAACTGGGCGCGCGTATGATAATTTATGCATATTTGTTTCTGAATTAATTTGGGCGAAAATTAAGCCAAACGGCGAACGGATCGTGCGGCGTGTTATGCGTGCGCGGGTATGTTTACACGTCTAAACTATATATTATGCGCACCGAATCTCTAGAAACACCTGCGGGCATATTATATAGTTCACAGCGTGCCGTACCGTTTGTATATATGAGCATATTATAAATATATGCTTAACAACGCTGTACAAAGAACAAAACGCGGAATTATATCGTCGGAGAGTCATTGAGCGTGTACAACTAGACTGCAGTCAAGGGTAAAAAAGCCGGACGCGGCTCGTTCGCGGATTCCCATCGTCGCAATTGAAGGGCGTCAGTCAGTCAGTCAGAGCTGCATGTGGAGCTGACGAAAACGGGAAATTCAATTTACGCGGGAGAAAAGAGGGAGGCTGCAGCAGCTCGCGGTTGCGTAAAGCGACCGGTGTATACTATGTATACATACGCGAGTACATATACACAGCTCGAGAGAGCCGCATATGCTCTTGAGAGTGTGCTTGCACGCTGGGCGCACATATACACGTTATTCGCACGCTCTAGAGGGGGGGGGGGGGCCGAGGGGAAGGGGAGATGAATGGCCGAGTGTAAATTCACGCCAAGTGCCTACTCGGTAGTTCAAAGGGGCGGAGGTGAGGGAGTGCCCCCGGGTATACTGACCTCGAACAACAGCCCCGCGAGCGCCCGTTCGGCCGTGGTATTTGTCTCTCGCGGGCAGACGGGCTTTCCGCGCCTACTGTGTTCCCGCACTGTTCTCTTTCTTTCCGCGCCAACGCTCTCCCGTCATATTATACGCGTGTGCGTGTGTGCGGCTCCGCTGTTTCTAATTTCGGGTGTTTGAGCTTGCGCGGGTTGTACGTACCGATGGGTCGTTTCGCGAGAATCGATGCTGCGGAGGAGTAGAGCGCTGGGAGCTTTCGTCGCCCGTTTTGCTTTTCAATGTTTTTCGTGGGAGAGGTTTTGTCTTCTAGGGAACGCCCGTGCCGGAAAATCGTTGGATGTTTAATCATCACCCCGGAAATACCTTTTGTTCGAAATTTTGTGCAATTATAAATTTTTAATGAAAACGTTGCTCGTTATTAAAGTCGAACAGAATAAAACACCATAAAACGCGCGAGAGAGCTCGCCCCAGTTATTAATCATCTCTGTACTGCTCTTTCTTTGTTGTGTAACGAAAATAATAAAGTATTGCCGGAACCGTTCAGAGAATGTTTATACAGAGACAGAGTTTTCGATTATAACTTGAAAGGCGACAGGATGCAACAAAAACAAACGATGCATTTTAAAGTAACCAACCCCATAAACCATCGGGGACAAAAGATTTTCGAAAGCTCTTGCTTGAAATTGTATTCTAAGTTTCATCAGAGCAAACAAACATGCACAGCAAACATCTCCCCCGACACTATTCCATGCTACTCACGCGTACAGGGTGTCCCCCGTCAACGACCATTCTTTCGTTTTTTTTCGCCCGTCCGATGGATAGATAGCATCTCCGGCTCTCGCGAACTTGTATACAAAAAAAGGCCACGAGTTAGAAGAACTTCGCTGCACAGGAAGGCCCATACGTGCCGGGCACGTCCAATCACGGCGGAGCTCTCGCGCCTCATCAATTCATTTCGGCGAGAAAAGATTAAGCTAGTGTACATCAGGTATAGCAGCGGGGGAGAGAAAAAGAGGAGTCGGATTCGCGGAACGACGGGCGGGCGCTGGTGCACCTGTGTATGTTTGTATACATATACAAGCACCGGACCCCGGGATACCGTGCTCTTCGCAATCGATCTTACGACCGAGATAACCGCGCGCTCTTTTGGTTCACCGGAGCTGGAGGTGTGAGTCTGTGACGGGGACTCTTCTATAAGTACTGAATTAATGATGTATTTACGAGTACATGATACGCGAGCATCATAAATAACTTGTAATGGGTTGTTGAGCCGATGCGCGAGTGAAAACAGCTATCGGGACGTGTGTGGTGTGCGAGAAGGTATGTAAGTAGTACCGACGACGTGTGGTATGATTGATGTTTCGCAACGGCCGTTTGGATGATTTTATTCGAGGCCCATCATGGAGATGTTTGATTTTTGACACTGTTTATACTGCACTGTATAATTCACCGAGGACTTATGGGCGGGATCTCTATGATTTTTTAAACTTGTACCAAACAAACAACCCGAAATACGAGACATTTATTTACTCTATGCTCGGTGGCTTGGATATGTTTTCAAATAATCATAAACCTCAACTTGTATCTTTAAGCACTGATACATCTATCCATTGGTTTTCGTAAGATTTTTCATTACACTCGCTTTTTATTTAATTCATTTACTGACTACTACGTTATAGATATGCATAATTATTGGGTTACTTGTATTACTTATTATATTCTATAAATACAATATATACGTAGACGTTATTAAAAACTACTTAATTTTTTTTCAAGTATAAAATAAGTCTACTCACGAACCGTAACCTCCTTATTCCTTACTCTGCTGTTGATCGCTCACTGCTCAGTATAAGTAATACGTGGTCGCTCGACGAATGACTAGAGTACACTGTGAATGAATCATCTGGTGAGCTGCGCACCTCATTGCGCGGTATAAAGTGCGCAGCTCAGCTAGTTCACTGACCACTGACTCACTCAGCTGACTAAGCTCACAGAGTGAACAAGTCATTCGTCGAGTCAACACGTATTGTACAGAGCAGTAAGGGATCAACAACAGAGTAAGAAATAAGGAGAATTTGTTTCGTGAGTACACTTACCTTCCACTTAAAACTTGAATAGAGTAGTTTTTAATAAAGTATATAATGCAATTATGTAACAGGTCATACAATAACAATGTCTTCATATTCAGTTATTTTATCATATTATACACACAAAAATATGATCATTGGAATGTTATACATTACGCATTCGGCACAAAAAGTGCACGCCCGCGCCGGTGTTGTACTCGATTCGTATTATACTTTTATCCCCCTCTCGTTGTGTTCCACGTAAAAGGAGGGGGGCTCTCTCGCTGCGAGAGTTCGCGCCGGGCCGGACTGCCGGGGAGGATTGTTTCAGACCGGGATACCTTCATCCTACCCCATCACAGGGGCTCTGCCTGATCCTGTTTATTCCCCGACAGAATTACCCGGGATCACCGGGGCTTTCGGGGAAAAACTTGTTCACCGCGACTTTACTCGATACTTCCTCTGTATACACATTATACTTATAGTCCAGCGATCATTTCCATTTCAGTCCTCGATGGATTAATCATACGATACTGTCCAATGTTCCCTTTCGGTTCCAATGAATCCAACTAGTAAAAAACTTTAAATTATCACGCAACGCGCGAGTAGCCTTATCTTCCCGCTCGGGCTTATAAATTTTCCTTCTCGAGTACAGATTGGCACAACTTGTACACCGATGAACTCTCGCTCAAATTATAACCATTAATCACTGTCCGAAGCTCCATTTGCATATTAGGAGCTCTGCGTATCCTGACGCACGTACGAATAAACGCAACCTCTCACCAACGAACTCCTTAATCAGCTCCGGGGGAGCACGCGTTTTCGAGAAAATTTTCGAGAAAAATCAGCTCCCCCCCGCGTCGCATCGCCAAAGGGAGAAAACAAAAGGGTTGGAAAAAAAATTTTAATCGCACCGAAGCGCGCGACCGTTGCAGGTGCGTATACCCGCGATGGGAGCCAGCCAGCCGGAGAGCAGCGGGGCAAGAAAGTGAGAATAATTCATTCGGCCGAGAGCGAAACAGAAAAAGGACGGATGGGGGGGGGGGGGGGGGGGGGGGGGCGGGGGGGCGGGGGCGAGGGGAA
>JAPYYV010017985.1:0-10165 GCA_030522625.1 Copidosoma aretas | reverse complement strand
AAAAATTACGAATTTTTTTTTCTTTAAATCGTGCCGCCCCTGTCGCCGTGCCGCCCCTACGCCATGGCGTTGTTGGCGTAGGCGGTAATCCAGCCCTGACAAGTAGTGGGATATTTTATAATACCCTAATAACTACTATTAAATTGTGAATTCTCAATGGCAAAAGTAGATAGTCTGATAAATTACTTCCTTACATAATACTTGTATATTAAGTAATACATATAAGAAATATAAATAACGTTCGTGTACTGAGACCTAACCTAAAAAAAATGGGAAATCTCAAAATAATTATATACGTGCGAGTAAATTGTTTATATCTAGATAACAAAAGTGGAGAGTTTGGTAATTTTTTTTTTTTACGTACAGCTTTTATAGTCGGTCATTTATGAGAAACATAAAAAACTGCTGTGTTTTGAAATACAACCTTAAAATTAATGTAGAATCTCAAAATACTCCAATAACTCCCATTATATTTTATATATCTCGATAACATAAGTAAAGAGTCTAGTAAATTTCTTTTCAACTTTAAACTCGTATAGTGTGTAATGCATAAGAATTGTAAATAGTTGCTGTTCATCGAAAGCCTACCTTAAAAGTGTTGGGAAACCTTAATATACTCAAATAACTACAATTAAATTTTAAATATCTTGATTCAAAAGTTTATTCTCTTATAAAGCTTTTTTCGTATGATGTTGATTAAGTTCGTTATATTTAAGGAGTGTAAATAATTACTAAGTATCAAAACCTGATTTAAAAATTAATGGGGATTCCTAAAATAATTTGATATCAACGTTAAAATTTTAAATATTTCTAAATCTAAACTTATAGTTCTAATAACGATACAGCTAAAAATGTAAGTAATCTATCCGGACTAAAAATAGTTATTGCGTATTAAACCCTAAACTATAAGGTAACGGAAAATGTTAAAATGCTTGAATAAATACGATTAATTTCGAACTATCTTTATAATACAACAAGCTAATCAGATAAATATTGTTGTCTAATTGAACGTATTCAGTGAGAAACATATATTATATGATCATATGGTATGATCCTAACCCCTTGATATCTAGCAAATCGCTGCGAATTTGTAAATTAGTCGTCATAAATGTAGCTACACCTACTAAAAATCTACTAATAGTTTAGATTTAATGACGGATTTTTGGCCAACATAGAGCTATTAGCGAGATATTAGATTGTCTGGATCAGACCCTTAAAAGTTGAAATTTTTTTAAATTATCCTCATACTGCGCATGCGCTATCTAGGGATTATAAAAAAAAATACTATCCTTCGCGAAATATCGAAAGTCGTGATATATATTTCCATACTTTACTTTAATTATTCCTAAACGTACAAATGATCAAAGATAATGTTGCCTTATATCAATAACTATTTTAGTGGAATATGAGGGCGAGAAAAAAAAGGTCCAACAAAACATTTGTGACATCTTTGGAGTTCGAGTAGATCAGATTTTACAAGGTAAAGGGACGACGAACACTGGCAACCTTGCAAGATGATGTTTTTAGGATCCCAAAAAGTTTGCGAAAGCATTTGGATTGGATGAAAAACTTGTTACCAACTCTGCTACTATTTTAGCATTATTTCGTTGTGGAAAAGAAATTAATTTAGATAGACTACAAACTTTGTGTACAGACACGTATTGGATGTACTTTAAATTGTAACCATGGGCTAAACTAAATCCAAGTGTGCACAAAATGCTCATGCATGGATGCAAGATTTCAAAAGTTATTCCAATGCCACTTTTATATTTTTCGGAGGACGCTCTAGAAGCGTGCTATAAACACAATAGATTTAATATGGTCCATCATGCTAGAAAAAATAGTCGATTAAATAGACTGACTGATGTTTTTAATCGAGATTTGTGCTTATCAGATCCATTAATATCTTTAATTAATGTCTACAGTGAAAAAGATCATGAAAAAAAACTATTAACACAGAAAGTGTTGGAATACTTAAAATAAACGATAAAGTTGCTTTTAGACATGTCAGATACATAATTGTATTCACTTCCGGAAAACATCATTTATGTACTTATTTGATTTTTTAAATTAGAAAAAAAGCTTTATTAGATGGTCTCCTTTCATTATCGAGATATTTTGGATTCAATGGTACCTATTTGAGTATTTATAAATTTCCCATCAATTCTGTGGTAAGATTTCAAAACACAGCAATTATTAATATTTCCTATTTATGACTTGCTATAAAAGCTTTATGCAAGAAAAATCTTTATCAGAGAATCACCTTTTGAATCAAGATATTTAAAATTTAATTGCAGTTATTTGAGTATATTAAGGTTTCCCAACACATTTAAGGTTAGCTTTCGATAAACAGCTACTATTTAAAATTCTTATGTATTATACACTATACGAGTTTAAAGTAAAAAAGAAATTTACTAGACTCTTTACTTATCTTATCGAGATATTTAAAATATTATGGTAGTTATTGGAGTATTTTGAGATTCTACATCAATTTTAAGGTTATATTTTAAAACACAGCAATTATTTATGTTTCTCATATATAACCTACTATAAAAGCTGTACGTAAAAAAAAAATTACCAAATTCTCCACTTTTGTTATCCAGATATTAACAATTTATTCGCAGTTGTATAATTATTTTGAGATTTCCCATTTTTTTTAGGTTAGGTCTCAGTACACGAACGTTATTTATATTTGTTATGTATTACTTATTATACAAGTATTATGTAAGGAAGTAATTTATCAGACTATCTTCTTTTGCCATTGAGAATTCACAATTTAATAGTAGTTATTGGGGTATTACAAAATATCCCACTACTTGTAAGGTTAGGTTTCAATATACAGACTTACTAAATAATTTTTCCTTTTTTTTTTATTATCTTAGCTCCTACATCCAGGAATAATAATTGAATCATCTTGTTTTGTTCTGTAGATACTTAAAATTCAACATCACGTAACACCGTTTTTTTTAAATCCCTTATTATTTTGGAGGTTAGGTTTCCACATATTGACATTCCTAATAAACATTCTTCATTTCTCGTCATCGTAGCTAACACGTCCAGAAAGAATTTTCAAATTATCTAGTTCTCTTATCAAGATATTTAAAATTCAACATCACGTAATACCGTTTTTTTGAGACCCCTCATTATTTTGAAGGTTAGGTTTACATTAATAAAGTTTGAAAATAGTTTTTCTCTATTCGTTATCATCTTACTTCAACGTCCAGAAAGAATTGTTGGGTTATCTTGTTTCGTTCTCGAGATTTTAGGTTTTTGGAAAAAAAAACACGAAATCTCCCACTGTGCGGCGGTGGAGGATACCTTGCGTTGGCTACCTCGAAAAAACTGAGGGGGTATGTCAGATTCTTACTGACTAAAACCATCCACCGCCAGGGTCAACCAGCGTAAACGCTATGAGTACCCGAAGAACGAAAGAAGAAAAGAAGCGGAGAAAAAGATGATGGAAAATACTGGGACACCGAAAGTTCGGGGCTAGCTAAAATCCGAGAGTAGGAATTTAGCTAGCGCTATCGCTAAGAGCGAGACACGAGGGATAGATAAAGATATTTGATTTTACAAAAGATGAGTAAAAGACACAGCAGGTACGCGTCGAAATTCAAAAATTGAGATTAGGAATTAACTGAGGGTAGCCATGAGGTTGGCTACGAACTGAGAGACTTCTGCTTGAATGGCTTTTTGAATAGTAGGCTTTGGCAGAGTTGCAAAAAGAGAATTTTGTTGAGTGAGATTCGATGCTGTAGCTTGAGCGTAGGAGCACCCGTGCTGCAGTGGAACTCTTGAAGAAGAGGCTGTAGTCGGCTCTTGTGGCGGCAGCTGTGTTTTCGGCTGAGGAATATCCTTTTTCGGGAACTTAGAGCAGCCACGGTACATGGCCCAGTGGTCACCTTGGCAGTTGGCGCAGGTGGGCTTGATTGATTTGTCATCTATTGTGGGACAGGCAGGAGTAGCGTGGTCTTTCGTGTAGAAGGCACAGACCCAGGCGGCGTGGCAGTAATTTGCCGTGTGACGGAACTTTTGGCAGCGTCTGCACTGCGGGATCAGCTTGTTTTTTCATTTGGCCTCGACTTTCACTGGATGTCAAAGATAGACTTGGCTTTTGGGTCGGCAGGGTCCAGGTGCACCACGACGAGAGGCCAGATTTTGTCGCCTTTGCGCATGCGGAATACCTTTTTGACGGCTGGCACTTAGAGACGGATTTCCTCCAGGACATCTTCCGCGGTGTAGATTTTGTTGACGTTGAGGATAACTACGATAAGCTCTTCTTTGAGCTGATGCGTTGTGTATTGGACGTTGGCCTTGTCCAGGTGTTTCGTGACTGTGCCGAAACCGTCGACCGTTTCCATGTGAATTTTTACTCCGTCGGAGACGTTGAACGCCTTCCAGACGGGAACGTCGTGGTGGGCGAGAAATTTCTCATCGTCTTCGGTGTCCATGTCCTTTTAAGACTTGGAGTCTGAATTTTCGAGGTGGAATATGCAGGCTTCTTGTGCGGCTGCATCTTTGTCGGGTTCTTGGTGTTCATCACCAGCGTCGAGTGTGCCTTGTTTCTTGGCCGCTTTGTAGTGTCTCTTGCGCTTCTTCTTGTGAGCGTTCGAGTTTTCGGGCAGTTCGGTGACGGAGGCATTTGTAGCTGCCTCTTTTTTCTGTGATTCGAGCTCTGCTTCGAGATTCAGCGATGTGAGGTCGGCCAGCTGTTCCTTGAAGCCGGCTGCTTGGGCTTGGTATTGAGTAATCAGACTCCACAGATGAATGTTTTCAGCATTGACTTCTTCGTATTGAGCAGCCGCCTCGAGCCTCCTTTCATTGCTTTGAGTGAAAATACTCGCCAAATACCTTTGTTTCTCATCACCATTGGGGTCTGCCAGGGCTGTTAAGCTACAAGAGGCTGGGACAGAAGCTCACTTGGGATCTGCCATGCTAGACGAGGCTGGGACAGAAGCCAACAGCTAGAATTCGGTGTAGCCCTAAAAAGAGCTGATTCAATCAGCCTTATTGTTGTAGTGCACGATACACTTGAGAGGCGAACAGACACGTCTGCCCACCACAAGCGCTCGAGCGGGAGTGATATACGGATGTGTACAACATCGTGCGAACTTACAAATTTTTTCTGGGTAAACCACACATTTTACGAAAAAGTTACAATCCACCGTTTTTGCTTATAATGAGCCGAATCATCTTAAAGTATTTTTTTTATGTTGAAAAACAAATATTCTCGTTATTGCATATAATAATTGCTCATCACAATTGATCCGGCCATTTTCCGAAGTTTGTACCCAAAAAATAAGATTTCGTAGATGATAATACATCAAAATAGCCTTGCAGAAGTCGTGGAAATATATGAAGCTACAGAACCGACCTTGGCCCTACAATTATTTGATCTTCAAGTATCATCTACTTGTTTCGTGGAAATCAGGGATGATGACAAGAAATAACAAAAAGAAAATATTTGTTCAATTGACTGAAGTGGCTCAATAGTAAATACAGTGATAATATAATGCTGGTGACGAAATAAATAATTGAAAATCAATAAACATTGGTTATGGTAAAATAAGGATTTTTTCAACTGAAATGTGTCAGCGACGTTATGAATTGTTTGACTGATTCAAATAAATATTTTATCAAATCAAGTAACGATTTATTTGATTAATATAAACAAAATTCAAATAAATGCAATATTTGGAATCAACTAAATTTTTTTCTCAGTGTAGCTATCAGGCTAACAGGTTGAGGGCGTCTCACGTAGGCCTCATTAGGCTGCATGCATTATGGGCAACTAAGTGCGGCTGAGAGGGGCTGATCAGGTGAGATGCGAATGTAGTATCCAAGATCGCGCCATACACGCGAGACTGGCGTTGTGCTCAGCGCTTCCAATTGAGGCAAGCACACCGCGCTAAAATTCAAATAAGCTATATAGGCCAAACTGCAAAAACCCAGTAACCTAAATCCCAAGCTTTTTAACCAGGTAACCCAAGGGGCAGCAAGTTAATGATATAATTATCAAATGAATTATTTAATAAATAACAAGATAACCTAAATCCCAAGCTTATACACCCAGTTACCCAGGGTACGGCAAGTTAATATGATTATTAAATAAATTATTGATTAAATAACAAGACAACCTATATCCCAAGATTTTTAACCCAGTAAACCGGGGGACAGCGAGTTAATAATAAAATATTTCAATAAATTATTGAATAAATACCAAGATTACCTGAATCCCAAGCTTTTTAACCCAGTAACCCGGGGGACAGCGAGTTAATGATATGAATATTAAAAAAATTAGTGATTAAATAACAAGATAACCTCAATCCCAAGCTTTTTAACCTAGTAACCAGGGGAGGAGCGAGTTAATAATAAAATTATTAAATAAATTATTGATTAAATAACAAAATAAGTTAAGTCCCAAGATTTTTAACCCAGTAACGAGGGGGGCGGCAAGTTTATAATATAATTATTAAATAAATTATTAAATAAATAACAAGATAACCTATATCCCAAGCTTTTGAACCCAGTAATCCGGGGGACAGCAAGTAAATGGCATGATTATTTAATAAATTATTAAATAAATAACAAGATAACCTAAATCCCAAGCTTTTTAACCCAGTAACCCGGGCAACGGCAAGTTAATAATATGATTATTAAATAAATTAATGAATAAATAACAAGATAACCTAAATCCCAAGCTTTCTAACCCAGAAACCCGAACGACAGAAAGTTAATGATATAATTATTAAATAAATTATATGATTAAAATAAACAAAATTCAAATAAATGCAATATTTGGAATCAACTAAATTTTTTTCTCAGTGTAGCTATTACGCTATCTGGTTGCGAGCGTTTCATTTAGGCCTCATTAGGCTGCATGCATTATAGGCAACTAAGTGCGGCTGAAAGGGGCTGATCAGGTAAAATGCGTATGTATTAGTAGCCAAGAGCGCGCCATACACGCGCGACTGTCGTTGTGCTAAGCGCTTCCAATTGCGGCAGACACACCGCGCTAAAATTCAAATAAGCTATATAGGCAAAACTGCAAAAACCCAGTAACCTAAATCCCAAGCTTTTTAACCAGGTAACCCGAGGAGCAGCAAGTTAATGATATAATTATCAAATGAATTATTGAATA
Organism: Copidosoma aretas; assembly: GCA_030522625.1. Lineage (NCBI taxonomy): Eukaryota > Metazoa > Arthropoda > Insecta > Hymenoptera > Encyrtidae > Copidosoma > Copidosoma aretas. Next base: position 3,024 of record JAPYYV010017985.1, on the reverse strand, counting down.
AATAATAAAATAACCTAAATCCCAAGCATTATAACCCAGTAACCCGGGGGACAGCAAGTTAATAATATGATTATTAAATAAATTATTGGTTAAATAACAAGATAACTTAAATCTCAAGCTTTTTAATCCGATAACCCAGGCGACAGCAAGATCATAATATGATTGATGAATAAATTATTGATTAAATAATTAGATAACCATCATCACAAGCTTTTTATCCTAGTAACCAGGGGGACAGCAAGTTGATAACATAATTATTAAATAAATTATTAAATAAACAACAAGTTAACCTATATCCCAAGCTTTTAAACCCAGTAATCCGGAGGACAGGAAATTAATAATATGATTATTGAATAAATTATTGAATAAATAACAAGATAACCTAAATCCCAAGCTTTTTAACCCAGTTACCCGGGCAACAGCAAGTTAATAATATGATTATTTAATGAATTATTGATTAAATAATAAGATAACCTAAATCCCAAGCTTTTTAACCCAGAAACCCGGGCGACAGAAAGTTAATGATATAATAATCAAATAAATTATATGATTAAAATAAACAAAATTCAAATAAACGCAAAATTTGGAATCAACTAAATTTTTTTCTCAGTGTAGCTATTAGGTTAACTGGTTGCGGGCGTTTTATTTAGGCCTCATTAGGCTGCATGCATTATGGGCAACTAAGTGCGGCTGAGAGGGGCTGATCAGATAAAATGCGTATGTAGTAGCCAAGAGCGCGCCATACATGCGCGAGTGGCATTGTGCTAAGCGCTTTTAATCGTGACAGGCACACCGCGCTAAAATTCACATAAGCTATGTAGGCCAAACTGCAATCACCTAGTCCCCTAAATCCCAAGCTTTTTAACCCATTTAACTGGGGGACAGCACGTTCATAATATATTAGTTCAATAAATTATTGAATAAATAATAAGATAACCAAAACCCAAGCATTGTAACCCAGTAACCTGGGGAACAGCAAGTTGATAATATAATTATTAGATAATTTATTGAATAAATAACTCCTATGCTTTTTAACCCAGTAACCAGGGGAAAAGCAACTTGATAATATAATTATTAAATGAATTATTAAATAAATAACAAGATAACCCAAATCCAAAGATTTGTAACCCAGTAACCCAGGCGATAGCGAGGTAATAATATGATTAATAAATAAATTATTTATGAAATAATTAGATAACCTAAATCACAAGCTTTTTAACCCAGTAATCGGGGGACAGCAAGTAAATAATATAATTATTAAATAAATTGTTGAATAAATAACAAGATAACCTAAATCCCAAGCTTTATACCCAGTAACCCGGGGACGGCAAGTTAATAATATAATTATTGAATAAATTATTGAATGAATAACAATGTAACTTTAATCCCAAGCTTTTTATCCCAGTAACGCGGGGTACAGCGAGTTAATAATATAATTATTAAATAAATTATTGAATAAATAACAAAATACCGTAAATCTTAAGCTTTTGAACCCAGTTACACGGGGGACGGCGAGTTAAAGTAATTATTAAATTAATCATTGATTAAATAACAAGATAACCTAAATCCCAAGCTTTTTAACCCAGTAAACCGGGGAAGAGCAAGTAAATAATATAATAGTTGAATACATTATTGATTAAATAACAAGATACCCTTAATCCTAAGCTTTTTAACCTAGTAACCAGGAGAACAGCGAATTAGTAATATAATTATTGAATTAATTATTGAATAAACAACAAGATAACTTAAATCCTAAGCTTTTTAACCCATTACCCAGGGGGGCAGCAAGTTAATATTATAATAGTTCAATAAATTATTGAATTAACAACAACATAACTTTAATCCCAAGCTTTTTAACCCAGCGACCAGGGGGGCAGCAAATTGATAATATAATTAAATAAATTATTAAATAAATAATAAGATAACTTAAATCCGGAACTTTTTAACCGAGTTACCATGCGGATAGCAAGTTGATAATAGAATGATTGTATAAATTATAGAATAAATAACAAAATGACCTAAAACCCAAGCTTTTAAACCCAGTAACCCGGGGGACAGCGACTTCATACTATAATTATTCAATAAATTATTACAAAAATGACAACCTAAATAGCTTAAATACGTTAAACAGCGTGGAATGTACTTAATGTTGTCATTTTATCAACATTTTATTTGATCATCATATTATTAACTCGCTAGCCTCCGGTTTACTGGGATAAAAAGCTTAGAATTCAGGTTACCCTGTTATTTAATTAATCATTTGTTAAACAATTATATTATTAACAATAATTTATTGAACTGTTATATTATTAACTTAAGTTAATTAATAGTTATATTATCTACTTGCTGTCTCCTGATTTACTAGGTTAAATGTCTTGGGACTTCAGTTATATTGTTATTAATTCGATAAAATAGTTAATAATTATATTATTGACTTGCTGTCCTTCTGGTTACTGGGTTAAATAGCTTGAGACTCAGGTTATCCTGTTATTTATTTAATTATTTTTTTAAAATTGTATTATCAACTTGTTGTTCCCCTGGTTACTTGGTTGAAAAGCTTGGGATTCAGGTTATCTTGTTATTTATTCCATGATTCATTTTACATTTATATTATTAACTCGCTGTCCCCTGGGTTACTGAGTTAAAAAGCTTGGGATTTAGCTTATCTTGTTATTTATTCAATAATTTTTTTTATAATTATATTATTAACACGCTTTCCCCCGGGTTACTAGGGTAAAAAGCTTGGAATTCAGGTTATCTTGTTATTCAATTAATATTGTATTTAATAATCATATCATTAACTCACTTTCTCCTGGGTTACTGGGTTAAGAAGCTTAGGATTTAGGTTATCTTCTTTTTGATTTGATAATTTATTTAATAATTGTATCTTTAACTTGCTGTTCCCTGGGTTACTGGGTTACAAAGCTTTGGATTTGGGTTATCTTGTTATTTATTTAATAATTCATTTAATAATTATATTATCAAGTTGCTTTTCCCCTGGTTACTGGGTTAAAAAGCATAGGA